>JAOUZG010013621.1:1465387-1483692 GCA_026289955.1 Argiope argentata | reverse complement strand
TACCTAGGAAGCACATCCTGTAGTATAATATTGTACAATATTGCGCGATATTATATGGCATTAAACATTATTCTGCAATATTAAACAATATTGGTCAATATTGTATACTATTTATGTGCTACTAGGATAACTAGGAATAAGCTATCATTTTAGAAATTTTAAAATTCTAGGAAAAGCTAGATATAATCTTATAGTTACTCATGAATTATTCTCTGTCTGAGTCATCATTAACCCTGTATAATAGTTCAGTTCATTTAATCCATTCACTCCCCAAAAACATTCAGAGTGCTTTGCCTTGGTTAGTTAGATTCGTGGGGTACACAATACGAAATATTTCGTAACTGTAAGTTGGCACTGGTGGTTTCTACGAGATATCTCGTAGTTGCCATTGAATAGGCTAAAAATATTTCGCTATGAATAAAAATATTTTGCAAGATGATCAAAAATTAAATAACTTGCAAATGAATGAAGATGGGAAGTTACCAATTGCTCTGAAAAGATGGAAATGAAACCATATTTTGTTTGTTATAGAACCGGAATACTTTGTTTGCACGGCTTGCAATTTATAAACCATCAAATGGTTCTTCAGTTTTCTGAACTAGTTGTTTTATCTGATGGAGAAGTGTTCAAAGTAACGATTTTAAGTTTAAAATTCTATCCTCAATTCCCAGCTAAAGGAGAAAATTCTTGGGAAAAAACGGGTTCATAACAAAAATAGAAGTAAAAAGTTATATTTTTATTCTTTTAAAGATAAAACTTATTCCCCCCCCCATGTTTTAACTCGTGAATAATTTGAAACTTTTTCCCAGATTGCTGAATCATTCGTATTTGAACAAATTTAGTTTTAAGCATTAATATTTAATATTCTGCATAGTTAAACATTTCTAGTAAAAAAGGTGGGTTTTTTTGGGGGGGGGGGTGCAAAACCGCATATTCCATTGACAATACTTGTAGTTTTCTAATTTTTTCATGTAACTCATGATGCCATTTGACTGTCTTAAAACCAATTAATAAAGAAATTACAATGACATTACTATTAACTTAATTAAGTTAAAACTGATTCATCTTGAACAATTTTTTTTTGTTTTTGTTTGTTTCTTACATATAAATTTTATTTCGATTGTCCTTAAAAATTGGAACTTTTAAAAAATAAAGCTTATTTAATTGTTATTTTATTAAACTTTTCGGACCAAAAATGAAAATTGTTTTATAAAAGAGAATCAAAGAATTTAGAAGAAAGCAAGCAATTGTTCTAAAGATAAGGAAAACTAACATATTCGTGCAAGAAAAAAAAAATTAATAGAAATTTCGATGACACTACTATTTTATAAATTTTATTCCGATTGTTCTTAAAAATTAGAACTTTTAAAAAATAAAGCGTGTTTAATTGTTATTTTATTAAACTTTTTGAACCAAATACGACAATTGTTTTATAAAAGAGAATCAAAAAATTTAGAAGAAAGCAAGTGATTGTTCTAAAGATAAGGAAAACTAACATATACTTGCAAAAAAAAAGTTCTAATAGTTTTCTCATTGAGAATGTTTGGTTACATCTTAAATATTCGATGAAATGAAGCTACATCATTATATGAAAATCATCTGTCACAAATCATTTCAAATAAATGTTAATTATCGAAAGGGGGATAAAAATTTTATAAATGCGATTTTAAAAAGAAGGCAAATTCATTAGAATCGAGTGCATAGGTCACATTTAATTCTCAGCATATTTGCATAACGATTAAAATTTGAAAATTAAGTTTATATATATATATATTTGTCAAAACTCTTTAATCTACATAGAAAAAAATTATTAATTTGTAAAATACATAAATATTGCAAAAAAGAAAAAAAAAATACTTTTTCATTTTTACGTAATTAAGTTTTCAAACGCAAGTTGATATTCCTAATGCTGGTTTTATAGAGAAAATATGTGCTCTAAACATGTCATTCCTAATCGGCCATGAGCTGTCTTTATTAGACTGCAATTTGTTATTAGACCGGAACAAAGTTTATTGAGAAAAAAAAAAGAAATGTTACTGAAGGTTGTAGATTGAGTAAGAATTTCTCTGACTTTAGTGCCATGTTGAATTCGAGGAAATAATAACTAAGTACGAATTTGTTTTACTGATATAATTGCTATGGGTGTTTGCTTTATCTTTTATGGAATATTATATTATTTTATAGGATTATTATAGCTCTTTTCATATCAAAAACCTACTGCTCACTGTTATAATATTATTGAAACTATTAGGAAATTCTAAATTAATTTATTTTGTGAAATTACAGCATATTTAAGAATGCTTTATAATATTTCGTTAAATTTTTTAGAACTCTTTTTATACCCAAGTAATAATTTTTTTAAATTTTTTATTTTGTAACTAAAAACTGATTTTTAACTTCTAAGAATTTTGGAATTTTAAAAGCAGATACAGCTTTATTGTAATGTTTAATCAGGAATCTTTACTATAAAGCTATCGTAAATTCCGGAAAAAATAAAGAATTTGAAACATTTCAAAGGCATATAAATAAATAAATTCAAAACAAGATTTTTTTACGCATAATTTTTATTCTAAACCCATTTAATATCAATTTCATTTAACATTGGGAACTAGTTAGCGTGCTAGGATTAATGGTTGCCAAAAATTTCAGTTGTTTCTTCAGCAAAATATTTTTTTAATTCAATTTTTGATAAACATAAAGCTTGCATTATTTCAAAAGCCTTATACTGTTATTTACATCGTGTCTTGCATTTTCCTAATTTTTTACCTATGTCTTTATATAAACAATTATATCACAGGAAAAAGCAATTATACTTGAAAATGGCGACGCTAAAAATTTTTCATTATTGTTTGATTCTGAATTTAAATCTTATTTTTAATTTTTATAAAATGTTTTTAAAAAATTCAGATGTTTTTTTAATAGGGAAATCTACTCAAAATGGGTAAAGTAATCGGAATATTCATATCTTATTCGCAGTAATAGAAAAATAACCAAGTGGAACTATTAAACGGTTTATTATGTTTACATCGTTGTAAAACATGCTTAAAATATTTTAAAGATAGATAGAAAAAGCATATGGTTAAAAAAATTGTTATCTCTGAAATGATTCTTTTTTGTTTGCAAAATTATGTAAAAATTATTTTTGTACAGAAATATTTTCGAAAATTAGTGCTGAAAAATATCAAAATTTAGCCTAATTGTAATTAAAATTTCAAAAAAAAAACTATCCCTTATATAAACATTTTTATATTTCGAGGCATATTGAATCAAATTTGAGGGCTATAAATCAAATAATCTGGCCTATAGAACTTCAACACAATCATTTTTATTTTTGGAAACAAAGAAAGTAAAAATAGATTTATGAGTTCTAAAGCCAAATTTTCTCCAAATTTTTGTAATTAATTCTAAAATTTTTCCACATCCGATATGTACACCTAATTTTTATACAGGGGAGTTAAACTCGCGTTAAAAAGCAGTTGTATTATTATTAGATTCTGTATAGCACATATTTCTTACAAAATATTGAAAAAAATTTCGAAGAAACTTTAAATTTCTTAATCTCAAAAGCAATACAAATAATGTCTTTAAAAAAATGTGAAATTCTTTGGATAGAACAATAAATTTCATACTTTTAAATAGGTTTTTATCAGTTGAGATAATAGCTACAAGTAATAACTTCTTTTTCTAACTCTGATAAAAATTTTATATAGTTTAATAATGTGGAATTTTAATCATTACAAATTTTATATTAATCAATATATATTATATTAACTTGCTACAGAGTTCAAAAATAAGAGCAAAACTATTTAATCTAAATATGCCTTTGGAAGTGAAATATTACAAAAATTAATGGAGAAAAGTAGTGCGTTATCCGTTTCACTTTTTGTTTATATACATTTTTTTCTTTGATGTGTGCTGAAATCCTAAACTATTTATAAACAATCCAGATTTTTGTGTAGTATTTGTAGTAGTGGTGAAATTTTGACAAAAACTTTTTGCTTAAAATTTATTTTAAAACTTTTTCCTACACCGTTAGTAAAAAAAAAGAAAAAAGAAAGAAATGCAATTTAAAGAAAACACAAAGAATAAGTTTTGTTTTAAAATTTCCCGAAGCTGTTAAAATAAACAAAATGTAGCGAAAGTTAAATTAATGCTGGCATGGCGCCATCTGTTGTGCAAAAATGTGAACACTATATTAACTTGTGTATAAACTCTTGCTACATTATGAACAAGCTATTCATCATGCAACTTAATGGAGATGCTACTTATTATATCTAATTGAAAACTTTATTTAAATTATACTATTGCCTAAAATCATTATAATTTTAAGAAGAATTATAATTTTAATCTAGAATTTCAAAGCCTTGAATTGTAATTTTCACACTTTAAAAATGTATTGAGATATTTCGAAAAACAATCATTCAATGAAAATATAGCAACATTGAAATTAAAGTTTGAAGAAAGGGCGCGGAGAAATTCTTAGTATTATGTTTATAGTAACAACTTCAAACTAATGAAATTTAAAATGAAAGATATCGAAATTTAATATATTCAAATAGTTTTTTCTTCTTCTTAGCTTAAATTTATGTCTTTCTGATTTATTGAATAAAAACTTTGAATGTTTCATGTAGTCCTTGTAAAAATGTAGGATTCAGCAATATTACTCTTAAAACATTTTTTAGAAAGGTATTTTTGTTGAAAAAATTAATACATTTTTAAAAAATTAAATTGCTGGTCTAAAATACAACACGGATAATTTTTCAGTATGTAATATTTTGCTTTAAAGAACTATTTTTTAAAGAACTTTGTAAATGCGCTTACTGATGTATATAATTTAAATAATATATCCATCTTTGCTTTATTTATTTTATTTGTTTCGTGAAATTGTTTCATTCTTTTATATTAGAAGAGATGGTGCTATCAACATTGATTTCACATTCAGAATAAACGAAATTTAATTCTTCGATCGGTACTTTACATTTTCATTTAAAAGAAAAAAAAGTTCGTGAAAGCACAGAAAATAATTTTTTAATTGAATTTAATTATTTTAATTGAAAAAATTATTGCTCAGTTTTGGATATTATTTTATTTACTATTAAATACAATATTTATTTAAATTTTAATTCGAATTTTTTCATTTATTATGAAATAGACATTTTTATTTTTAAGAATAAAATTTATTTTTTCTTGCTTCTGATTTAAAATGGAATTTTATTAATCTTTTTTAAGCAAAAATATATATTTCTTAATGCATTGAATATTTCTGTAATTAAGGTCATATTTTCGAATTTGTATAATCATTCAATTCTTACGACTTCTAAATGTGAATTTTATTGGTAATGATTTTTTTTTATTTATTAAAATGAGTGAATAAATTTCAATTCGCTTTTAAGAAAAAAGAACTGGTGAAAAAGCAACCGATAGAATAATTCCCTTTATGTTTGTACTATTATTTCCGCCAGGTGATACGTGGTAGCGTGGCCGAGCGGTCTAAGGCGCTGGTTTAAGGCACCAGTCTCTTCGGAGGCGTGGGTTCGAATCCCACCGCTGCCAAGATTCATTTTGCATCGATGTATTGTTAAAAACCAAATTTTCTTTCTACTTTTTAAATGATATGATATTTTTTTGAATAAATTCAAAACTGTCTCTGTAATAATAACTTTAAAAAATTCCCTTTGCTATCAAAGGATTTTATTTAATCATCTAAACTAATATAATTTCTTTTTCCTGTCACATTTTAAAAAAACGTTTCAAATGTATTTTCCCCTCTTTTTATTATCAATGTTATGTTATTGAATAGAATGGAAAAGTATGAATTGTACAGAAAAATTATCGGAGAAGTGTATTGTTGTTGTTATATTTATTTATTTATCATTTCATTTTATGTGCATGAATATAATTTCTGAAATTTAATTTTTTTTATTTCCGCTTTTGATTTTAAATACTCATTTTATTCAATAAATTATTCACTTTTGGACTATGATAGTCATCAACTTAAGAATGATTGGAGGTTTTCATGTTAAGGATAGTAAAATAAATAAATAGATCTATGTATTAACTATCCTTAAATATTGCTATTGGCAAACTATTTTTTAAAAATGCAACAATTTATCATGTATAAAATGATCTTCTATTGTTACAATGTTCTACTGTTTTTGCATTAGACAAATGTAATAATATCTAAATATCTAGACATATTTATTAGCCATCAAATTTTTTTAAAAAAATAACACTTGGTTTTCAATAAAAGTTATCAGTTAAAAAAATTAATAAATAAATAATTGAATTTTGTACTAGCTATTTTTATACACCACTACTGACACACTATTTTGTAATTATGCAATAGTTTATGACGCATAAAATAATTTTCATTTTCTACTAAGTTAAATTATGTGAAATGTAATAATAATTAAACATTTTACATATTTTTAAACCATTAAACACTTTGTTTTGAAATAATACTTGTTTCCATTTAATTATTAAGAGATATTTAATATCTTAATGGCTATTAAGTTATTTATAAACTTTATTTTAATTAGCTGTTAAGACATATTTTAAAACGAAGACGTGATAATATAATTTTAAACGTATGACAAAATTTTACAAAGGATTCTTATTTTCTAATTTAGTTTTTGACATACTTTGTTCAGAAATGTTATTGGACAGAATATTAGGATTAATTTAAAAGTAGCAAAATTTTATTTCATTATTTAAATGCTATTTCAATAATTCTTTTACCTATTTTATAATCTACATTGCTGTAGATCGAAAGTGAAAGTTAAGAGAAAAGAAGTTTGAGAATTCTTTTAATATCGCTTCTGGTTGCTAAGTAACATAGATTTGAAAATCCCATTGAATATTTTTAATCTGAGAATAATAAAATTACAAAAAAAGAAAAAAAAAGAAAGAAAGAAAGAAAGAAAATATATGACATTCGATTTTATCTATTTCATAATTGAATGGAATTCAAAAAGTAATTTAAATAATTTTTACATCATTGAAATTGAATATATGATAAAATTTCAATTGATGATATTTTTATTAGTTAAAATTATTTTATTTGTTATTTTAAAAAAATGAAAATTTAGGAAACGAGAAATACAACTTATCCATATTCAGTGGGTATCGATGAAGGCTAGGGTAGGAGTTATTTTGATGTGTTTGAATTAAAATTTCAGGTGAAATATTTTCAATTGAATTTTAGCTAAAAATGAGAAATAATAGGTGACCCGAAAATATTTTTATAACGTTAGCTAAAATTTTAATTAGTTAAAAATTAAAGAAGATTTTGGCGTTTTCCCGAGAAAACTTCTGAAGATATTATTGAGTAAAAATACTTTTTATTTCGTTTTAAAATTCAAAAAATTATATATTTAATGGTATTAGTTGAATTACAATGTAAATGATTTCTGAGTTTTGACATTTTTTGATCATATTTTTTACATAATTTTAAATGAGAAATTTTATTAGTATAATGAAATTCAGATTGATTTGATTGTTAAATAATGTTTAATTGCGTGACTTCCTTTCTTAAGCTCGAAGTTAAGAAAGAAAGATTACTTTCTTCTTCTTCTTCTTTTTTTTCTTTTTTTCTTTCTTTTTGCAGTAGCTTGGAAATTCATAAGTTTTTTATTGTACTATTAGACTATTTAAATACAATTTTTATTCTTCTACTAAAAATATTTGTTTTCTAAAATTGAACTCGATTTTTTTTCCGTTTAACCAAGTAAACAAATAGTGCAAAATCCATTGTTCACATTTTTTTCCGAACGAAAACATACATTTCGGCCTATATTTAATTTTTATATTAATAAATATTAACACTAGATGGCAGCACAACCTGATTTTATTTTTGTTGGAGCAGAGCCTTTATTTCCGTATTTTTCGATTCGCTAAGCTTTAAATAAAAACTCCTGGAATTTTTTGAAAGAGGATCAATAATTTTTGATAAACTAGATAAAAAGGTTATGTTTTACTAAAATTTCTTTAACAAACTTGTATAATATTATTAAAAAAATCATTATAATCTGTGAAATAATGAATTTCGTTACGTATTTCCTAAAATCATCTTTACTTATTAAAAACAAAACTTTTATTTTGTGATTATTAAATACTTTGAAACTTAACTATTAATGTGGATATTCATTTTTTAAAATATTTTTTTTTGTATGTGCTATCTTTTATAATCTTTCATTCTAATGTAAACGAGGCATTAAATGGAGGAATTAATCCTTCGAAATTAATGATAACGTAACTTCGAAAATATTCGTAAGTTTATTTAAATATTTTTTTAAATATTTAATTAAATATTTATTATTAATTAATAATTAAATATTTTATTAATTGATAATTTTATTATTTAATTAAATATTATTTAAATATTTAAACAGTTTTCATCATAGGGTTTGAAAGTAAAGATATCTTTCCCTCCATTTGATCGTTTGCATATACGAAAAATAGGTGTAGGCTTGAAGGTATTCTCCCACTCTCTTTTTTTCACCAATAATAATTATCAAATGGTAAATGTATACTGAGGAAATTTTAGCGTTTTTCTGGATTGAAGTCAGAAAATATGATAGTGTAAAAAATTATTTTCACCTTAAAATTGCAAAAATATTTCTTTATTATGATATCATTTTCTTACAGTAAATTTTTTTCTGTTATAAATTAATTTTAAAAAAGTATATTAAATGTATTCACAATTATTTTTGAAATAAAACTCCAATAGTTTCAATTATTGATAAATATATTTCACCGTCGCTTTTCTTTTCCATTTCTAATTATAAAGATGTGAAGATTTAACGTATTTTTCCAATTTCAAAATAAGATGTGCTTTTTTAATAATATTCTTCGAATTTTGTTTTTTGTATTCATAACTACAAAATTAATCAATGGTTCATTTGAAAAATTTTAAAGTGCAATTTTCTTGTGATGTATTTGGAGATATTAAAAAAAAACTGAAAATTTAGGAAATGTATTGAACAATGAAAAAAACGATGTAATCCTTCAAACATAGCAAGAGTTACATGTCTAACAAAATCTGAAATCTAAAAGCATTTCACAGAGCAAGGCATTAAGACAAAGTTACACTCAATATATAATTGAAATTTTTAGTAACTATTAATTTTGGAGAATCAAAAGGTCGCCAAAGGTGGTTAGTAACCAATATTTAGTATTCTCGGGTCGTAAAGCTTACGGTCCCAAGCTCGAGTCGTAAAACTTTTTCAAATAAAAAGCATTGCGAAATCAAAAACTGAATTCTAAATTTTCGTTTTGGTTGTCATATTTATGGAGTATAAATGATTAAAATTTACGGATTAAAAGACCTTTACAAAATTTATTTACACTAAAAACAGAAATAAAATCAATCTACATTTTATTTCAATATCTTGAAACAATTTCGACCACTTTTCGACAATTCCATTTCACTAAGGGCGTGAGACGCGGTAGGATGGGCAGGGCCTGTCTATGGCAGGAACATACGGGTCTATTGCCCCGGGCCCCCATAAGTGGCGGGCCCAAATTGAATAGAAATTTTATTTTATGTTTTCTTCTTTAATGAATGTTTTTTATTACTAAAGTAATGAAGCAGAGGGGGCCAAAGGAGTTTCTGCCCCGGGGCTCAACTAAGTTAAATCGGACCCTGCGGATGGGCACATTTCCGGAATTTACCTTTGACTTTATATTCACCCCCCCCCACAATGGATACTTTTTCTTCATGTTTTTTTCGCGTGTATGTGTGTGTTGAGCCTTTTTTGACAGAATTTTGTTTTAACTCAAAATCGAGTATTGATAGGATTAATTCAAATGGCACGAAAAAAAAAATTAGGAGTGGCATGAAGAAAATTTCGCTAGTTATCTCATGAAATATATTTAAAAATAAAATATTCTTAAATAAAAAAAATCATTAAAATAATGTTTTTTTTAAATATGAAAATATATAAAATATCATCGATGTTAAAAATAATATTTTAAAGGCATTTCATATTTACAGCAGTCTCTTGTAAAAGGCTTAAATAGAATAAGCTCTCGATTATCCATTGTTGTTAATTTTAAAATATTGTCAAAAAATTTAATAACATAAAAAAAAGAGTAAAATGAAATCTGCTATGCATATTTCAATATATCATGCCAGAACAATTTCTTGAACGATCAAGCACCACGTGCTCGTGCAAGTTGAATTATATTTTTATTCATTTTCATTGTTTCATTGAATGAGTCACTTTAGTATTGCAAACGATCCAAAAAAAAACTTTGTCTATCATTGATTATTTACAAAAATATATCACGTTTCCTATTTATTTCATTTCATATAATCACATGCTCAAAATGACGATTTTCTAGGTTTTTTTGCTGTAGTCATTAACTGTTTTTAAAAAATCAGTTTTTGTAAATGGGATGACAACGCGTTACTAAAAGCTGATTTTTTAAGATACTCGTGCAGATAATAAAATTTTTATTTTTCTCGTACGGATTTTTGTTGACGCAAAAATACCATCCACAAAACAGCATCATGTACTGACATGATAAAAAAAATCAATCTACAGGTGGGGCTCATTAGCGCATTTGTATTGAACGCTTATTGAATGGGGTTTAAGATTATGATGATATCTTATGATTACATCCCATTTTATGGTATCACGACACTTGTTTTTTGAGACACATAATTTTGAACCCTAATCAGAAAACGAGGATGATAGCTGAGCTTGCACCGTCTCTTTTTTATATTTTCTTAGTTCCCCCAGCAGGCGGAATTTTAAACCAGGTGAATTTTGCGAAAACTAGACATACTAACATGGTAGCATTTTGATTGAATCTGGCTTCGAAATCGGTTACTTTCTGATCTGATTTTATCACTAGACCATTAGAACCTTAAATGCTGATAGCAGAGGGAGTTTGACGTGTCTTGTAGCTTAAAACCTGTTCGCATCAGGGATTGATGTGAAAGTGGTGTAAAGTTACTGCGAGTTACAATTAAGAAAAGTCACATTCATCATATGACTGTAGTATCACTCAAACGTGACTTATTGAATCTACGAGGGCAAATCAAGAAGTCTTTGCACCTAAATTTTTAGCTAAAATATGGTTGGGAATACAACGCGAATATATACATTCCCAACAGTGAACATTCCTTGAACCGTACCAGCAGTATCTGCCTTTTGCTCCGATGAGTGGCGCTGCTATCAGTCATTTCAGATGGCGGTTGCTCTTCAGACGCCCACAGCGTATGAGCAGCGAAGTGTTATTCGTTTTCTATGGAGCAAGGGACAAACCCCCATAGCAAATCACAGGGAAATGCACCCCACGTACGTGGAAGAGTGTCTCTCTCTTTCAGAAGTGTTAAATGGTGGTGTCGTGAGTTTCAAAAAGATCGTGATGACTTGCATGAGAATGAGAGTTCACTGGGAGAATCTGGAACACCCACCTTACAGTCCAGACCTTGCCCCTAGTGATTTTCTCGTTTTTTGTTCTCTGAAGAAGTTTCTGGCAGGACAGAAATTCACATGTGACGAAGAAGCCAAGAAAGCGGTCTGACGGAGGTTCCACAGGCAGCCGGAAGAATTCTACCACAGGGGAATCTCTAATTTAGTGCTGCGATGGGACAAACCAGTGTGGTGACTATGTGGAGAAATAATGTAAGGTACATAGTACACTAAGTATATTTGTAAATATCTGTATGTACCTGTTTTTGGCGAATGGAAAATAGGCTCAAAGACTTTTTGATTTGCCCTCGTATTTGACATGGGATTTTGATTGGCTGTCTTTATGGGAAGATAAATGTGCGTTTTCACCCCTGAATTTTTTTAGAAAGAATTTTACAATTTCCTAAAAATTGGCGAAATAAATTGACACAGCAATCATCGAAGTATTTTTATTTCATTAATATAGGATTCAGCAATTCGAGTACATAAAGACAATACACTCGACAATAAAGTATGTATTTACAATGAAAAACTCCCACCGACACAAATTGATAATCAACTAGTACAGAGAGATGAAACATTTTAGTTACAGCACTTAGATGAAATAGCACAGGAAAAAAAATATTTTGTTATAAATCCCATGGTGGTGATAGATAAATATCTAACTGTTATACAAGTGTATATGCTACTGTGAAAGACTACAATTATGAATGCTAAAATTCTTCTGAAAAGTCGACATTCTCTAAATGTTGTCTATCACAGTAACACATATACTCTTTCATCCACAGCATTCAGTTTTATTATATATATAGAAAAACAAAAACATTTTATTTAAATTTGTAATTAAATAAAATTGGATTATAATTTGGAAACATTGTTACTGACTCAGATGAAAATAACAACAAAGAACATTAACCCATTCACTCTTGTATACATTTCGCATCCATTTATATATATTTTCAAATTGTCATTTAGGTGCAATATTTATAAGTCAAAATACTTTACAAACGAGATGAATTGTTATTTAGACGCGACTTTATACCACTGAATTCGGAAAATTCTAGAATTCATAAATAAAGCTTTCTAAGCGTGATTGAAATATCCCAAGATCTGTAGAAAAAGTGACAAGCATCACGTGACTACTATTTAAAATAGGTTTTGGCCAGTTTAGTTCAGTACAACACATTAGCTGAGCTTGTGATTATATTGAAGCGTTCTGCGCGAATTTTTTATAGACATAAATCACTGACCCACAATTCTCACCTAATGTCAAATCATCATTTGAAACATAAAATTCTTATTTTTCCAACAACCATCTTTTCCCCTGATCTTCCTATGGGAATTTTTCCCTTCGGATAAAAAATTTACTTGAGATAGAACGATTCGCAAGTGCCTAAAAAGTTCAACAAAGAAAGAATTGAGGAGTTAGGAAAATCAGACATATATTCCGCATTTGCATCATTGCTTGCCAATAGCAAAAATGTATATACAGAAACCAATTATTTCAAAAGAAATAAAATAGATTCTATCTGTATTTTTCTTCTGTATAAAAAAGGTTACATAAAGTATTGAAGGTGGTGGTAATAATGCAGTATTGTTAACAGTACGAGACAAATATTGGCAAGATAGTCTGTCCTGGTATTAAATTATTACTTATTGAAAATAATGATATGTTATTTCATAATCATATTTCCCCAATACCACCCCTTTCTCTTCTCGGATCAAGAATCTATTTACAGGGGAATGATTCTCAAATTATGAAGAAGTGTAACTATGAAAGCACCGTGGAAAAAAAAATCAGCATTTACATCTCTGTATAGCGAAGGTAAATATTCATAGTTTTTGAAGGTCTATTTTGAAAGAAATATTAAATAGACAGCTTATATATATCCATCTAGCATAAAATAAATTTATAACTTATCGAACGCAGTAAAAAAAATAGAATGTTATTCACCATTATAATTAAGAAGCAAGTACATTAGAAAGTGAAATCATGGGATGCAGCTGATAATTAAATCACGTTAATAACGAAATTAACAGCTGAAGAATTAACATATTATTAGTGGAAATTGATTCAAAATCAGCGTCAGAGCGACCGAGAGGCAAGAAGATATAAGTACTCAGATCCTGCCCTAAAGGTCACCCTAAAATAAAAATCTTAACGTATTTATACAGGAGCCTAAAAATAAAGCCATGTCCCAAGTGCCACAGGTCATAACTAGACGAGAAAAACTTACCCCAGGCGCCACTTACTCCAGCTACACTATTGCTCAAGAAACCCTTTTCATATAATAAGGATACCGATATATAGAAATAGGATCTTCGTTTTCCAGGTAATTGGAAGATAGAGTGTGATCCGTTACATGAAGTTACGTATTCAATAGCATAATATACGAGAAGTAAGATTAAGTTGAATTAAATTATCTTCAGGTTGATTAGAGACGAGACAAATTAGTTTGTGGGGCAGTCTAGTAAAAATTGAATAATTGGTTAAGAATATATATCATTCATACACACATGAGTAAAAAAAATCTATTAGAGCAGAATCTATTATAAGGAAAGGGTTAATAATTGTGTTCAAGTAATCGAAATTAAAATTACCCATTTTCCAAACTGCCAAACGTTTGTAAGCAAATTCTTCAAAAAAGCTGACGTAAAAACTGTTTAATTCAAAAACTAGACTTGAAATATTCTCTGTTCGGAATCCCGATGGTGAAGTTGAATTTCTAAAGAAATTTTTAAAAGATTGCGATTCCTAATTTAGTATATCATTAATATAGAATAAAGCATGAAAACGAAATGAGTGAAAAAAAAGGAACTTCGTTTTTCTTTAAGTGCTTATTCAACCAAACAATCATCATATAAAAACATTATTACAAAAAAACAATTAAAATACCTTAAAGATGTCTTGTATCTGATTCTTCAGTAACAACAACAACAAAAAAAAGAAACAACAGTGCAAAATTTACTGGAATCCAAGCTATACATTCGAACTAAAAAGCAAAGCATACCATAGAAAATGACACACATGACAATGCGGGATTTCATTAATTCTCAGAAATTCAAAGCAAATGATCAAACACTTAAAAAGAGTAAAGACACATAAATATTTCAAAGTTCCAATCGCATTCGAAGAAAGTGACATCATTTTCCCTTGAAATCGTTCAAGGACTTTGCAGTATAACAGCCAGTCTTGTTGAAAAGTCTCGACAAATCCTGAAATACAAAGACGAAGAAAAAGTTCGAATTAATTCGTTGCACAATTGTTTATAAAGTATTTTGTTGAAATATCGTCTGATCAATATTTAGCATTCTTTCAGCAGAAGAGATCCGAACATTTTAGTTCAGCTGTTGTTTACTAGAGCAACAGAATACAAAATGAAATTCTCAGTTCTGTTCAAAAGAACAATATTCGTTCATTAAAATAGATCTAATACAAACCACTTTGATTTTCATACTAATA
Source organism: Argiope argentata (assembly GCA_026289955.1). Taxonomy (NCBI): domain Eukaryota; kingdom Metazoa; phylum Arthropoda; class Arachnida; order Araneae; family Araneidae; genus Argiope; species Argiope argentata. Next base: position 1,468,806 of record JAOUZG010013621.1, on the reverse strand, counting down.
GCAAAACATGATTATGTTGAAAATGAAAACACGGACATGAAAACGCGGTTATACGGCCAAACTTGAATTTTCTTAAGAGATTACTCGCCAAATCTGAAAAAAAAAATTATATTTCAATCCTTACACAACCATTAAAAATAGTGATCATATGAAAGATTTGGCGAGAGTTCTGTGAACTTGTTGGCGACACAGTACACATTCACAAGCTTAACCACCTTTAAATCTATTTGTACAAATATCATTAACAAAAAAATCTTCACTTGTAGTAAAAGTAATGAGATTTTTGTTGTGTGGTTTTCAAGTAGAGACCTCTTCCATTCTTTCTGTTGCTGAATTTATATACCACATAGAAGTATTTCCGAAGAAATTGCATTTTTTGATTACACCAGAAGGCTTAGTTTTGCATGTCTTTTTCATATTGTGACTAGAAAAGACACTAAATCATAAAATAAAAACACAAATACCAATAATTATTATAATGCATGACATGTTTATTTTTTAAAGTTGAAAACTTGATATTTTTAGAATTCCACTTTTTCAAAAAGCGTGAAATGTAGTTCTTTATCTCTCTTTATTTGTAGCTTTTCGTTGGAGGATCACTTCCATAACCAAGCAACAAATCATTGAAGTCAGATAAATAGTTTTTTTTTTTGAAAAAAGTCAAATTTAAAGTTTTTGAAATCTAATGTATATAGTAAGCAGAAACTGAATTTAACCAAGCTTTATTAGTGTGTTCATGTTTAGTTGGTTATTTCTTGATAAATGATGAAATTTTGAGGCAAAATTCGAATTTTTATTTTAACTAAATGCATATAATCCCACCGTATTCGATCAAGCAGAATAGAAAGCACAAAGATAATATCATCAAAAATATTTGCGATCAAATCGTTTCATATATAACACTGGTGTTATTCACGATTCACAAAAGTTCGTTACAAATTCACTATTTTATATATTCGTGAATCGAAATAAAAGGGGAAAAATGACTATAACCAGAACTCCTAAAACCCTTGTTTCACAAAATTATCAAAGATCAGCTCTCGATTTATCTTTTTCCTTTATTACGAGAAGAAAACATCTTCCATATCGATTTCTTTTCGGGTTCTTGATTAAGGTTTCTTGGCCTTTCATCCACTAAGCCTTTGGTCTCGCTGTCTCGATGTTTCATCGATGATTTCCAGCCTTTCGCTTCCTCATCGGTTTCATCTTCATCGGTATCATCCAGTGTGTCATGGGTTGGACTGGAATGTCCAGAATCTCTGTCTTCTATGCTGATTTTCAGGAGATCCAGAACATTCTGTTCTGTTTTCTCAATATTAGTGTCTCCAGCCATGTTTGGCAGCTTGTGGTCGTTCTTGTGGTTGTCCGGCTTGTAGTCTTCTGGTTCGAAAATATCAGGATTGTCCAGGAAGGCTTGTGCCAGATTTCGACTGATTTGCTTCCTGATTGTCTTCTTCATCGAGAGGTGGCGTTCCAAGTGTCTCATGTCTCGTTCGGTTAATGTCTTGCTGGTGTATGTGTTGTAATTGCCGTTTCTGTTGCTTTTTCGAGTTTCTTCCTTTGACTTGACGTTCTCTTTTCCGAGATCGAAAACATTCTTTTTCGGAGAGTTGGAACTCTTGTTGACCAGCTCGTGCTTCTCGTAGTAGTCGGCGGGTGGTTCTTTCGTTTTCTTCTTACTTCTTGGGGACTTGTCGTATTGGCAGAGATCCTGGGTGTCGCTGGTGGACTTTTTCCGGGAGGAAGTGTTGGTGAAAATACTCCTAATGTGGGGGATGCTTCGTTCCATTATCGATTGGAGGAAATATCTGAAAATAAATGAAGATATATCTTAGAATTCAATGCTAAAATCTATTTACTGAGAGTGATAGAAAGTATGTACATAGATTGATTTCATCTATACTACTATTGCAAATGTGAAAGTTTGGATAAATGGATGACATCAGTCAATCGCGCCAGAACGGTTGAATGAAAGTGATGAAATTTAGTACAGAGATAGATTATAGTCTAGTATAGAACACAGGCTATTATTTATTCCGCTTAATGAACGGTTAAATTTTTATTAATTAATAGCTAATTTTCCCACCAAAAATCTTCACTTCCCCATCGCCAAATAAGTAAGACTTCTATTTGTTTTCTTCTCACGCTAATGAGGTTAGACGTAATATGTTTTCAACCGATTATTTCAAACGATTCTGTTTATTTTCTTAATGTTTGATGCACTTAAAATTAAACATTGCTTACTAATCGATTTTTTAGATTCATTTTGAAGTACTTTTGAATGAAAATAAAACAGAGTAAAGGAAATTAAAATTTTCTAATCTGCATAACGTTACTCCAACTGGCGAAGAAAATTCACGCATTTACGTTATCCCAATTGGCATCAGACCGTCAGTTTTCACACATACACCTCAAAATTTCCACGCTTACGTAGCTGGTAAAAGCTAAAAATAAAATAAATAATAAATCGAAAATCAAAGCTTGTGTAGGATTTCGAATGTTTTTTTTTTATTTTTACATATTTTAAATTTTAGTGAATTTAAAATAAAATATAATGAATGATTGAATATTATTATTGATCTTAAACATAGGTCTAAAAAAATCTGTAAATAAAAGGAAAAGAATTGATACTATTTCATAAATTAAAAAAGTTTTTTTTTAATCTAAAAACAAATTTTTTAAACAAAATTAAATTGTTAGAACTTATACTTTCCAATTTAAATTTTAAATAAAAATGGACCAGCATTTTATAACAGTTCCCAAATTTGTACAAAATGGGCTTCTTCTTTCGAGAACCTTCCATTGAAATTTGTAACGATACACAGGTATTAAAATTTCCATTTTTATAATTTGGCAGAGTTTCATTTAAAATGTATAAATCTTTCCAATAAAGCATTAGTTAGTTACACCAAATATTATATTAGTTTGATAAAATATTAATATAGGTAAACATTATTATTTGTTGTTTATTGACATTACAAAGGCGGTTTCGAAGACTTAGATAACACTTTGAAATTTTTAAGTTCGTTTTATTCCATCACGGGAAGTAGGCATCATGTATTAACAAAAGCGACGAGCGCAACACAGAACGACACAAAACGAAATGGCAAGAAACAGATGAAACTTTTATCCATGCGAATATATACTTTTAGATTTTAATAGGGATATTTGACACATGTCAATCGCATGCACATCTCGCGCAAGGGAATCGTAAGAATCTTTTAAATGAATGTGCTTGGCTGGACGATTTTTATCCCTTCACCCGGAGTATGAAAATTACTCACCTTTTTGCCGATTCAGCAGTTTTACAAAGTTTCTGTTGAATTAATTAACTAGAACAAGTGGAATGGATCAAGGAATAATAGAATATTTTAGAATGATGTTATTATGGGCTAAATTAAGATAAAATTTTGGAAATT
>JAOUZG010013621.1:1419600-1442844 GCA_026289955.1 Argiope argentata | reverse complement strand
TAATTTTTATCTTAATTTAACCTATATTAATTTAATTAAAAATATTTTCTTTTTTATAGATCCAGTTCCACTTTTTATTAAATTACTTTTAACACACGCTGTATAAAAACGCTAGTCTCAGCAGGTCCCCCCGTTTTGAACAAAGGCATAAAAATCCTTAATATTTTTTCATTCTTTTAATAATATCTTAATTTCCCGCTCTTAAAATTACAATTTTGAAATAAATCCTTCTCAAAATCTCATTATAAAATCACCGAGGTAAAATTTTCGGTCTTTTTCTTTTTCTGCACTTATATAGCAATGTAAACGGATGTAAGTTTCACATTGTTTCTTATAATTTAATATACCTCTTAGTGAAACAAATCGAACCTAGTACAAACCTTTGCAAAAGTGCACACATATCTTGAAATGAAATGAAATAATTTTGCATACAACTTTCCCCCGACTTTTAAAAATTTCTTTTTTTTTTTTACATAATTATCAACAGTAGCTTTCCTAATTGCAATGAAATTGAAACTGGTATATATTTTTTCTATATGCATTTCCTAGTGTGATTTTCTTTCCATGTTAAAAGCAAAGAAAGAAAGATTATGTAAATGATCTATGCTTTTATTTGAGAAACAAGAAAGTTAAGTTACTGAGCAAAGAAAGTTGAATTACAATTAGAAGGCAAATTTTTCAGATGACTGTATTTTAATGCTGTAATGATGACATGGGACTCGATTCTACTAAGAACATTCATATATAAAATAAGTGGAAAAGGCATAAAACTATACAGGGTGTCCCAAAAGGTCGTTTACAAACTTAACATGCTGGTATGTCATATCATGTTTAACAACATTTACATTTGGACTTGTGTCCGAAAATTCAAACTGAGACCGCTAGAGGGCGATAAGTGCAGGTTTCGATGAGGAGAAAAAAATGATATCGGCAGTGGTGTTAGTATGATTTTTTATTTCAAAACATCATTACATCACAGCAAATGTTCGAAATTCTTTCCATTCGCCACAATGCACGTTTGACAACGTTGGCGCATGGATTCACGCACCCGTTCAAATTGGCCAGGATTGTCACGGACACGTGCTGTCGCTTCCTCGATCCAGGCGATAAGATCCATGTCCGATGTTACGGGTGTCTCGTACACCATGGGCTTCATGTGTCCAAACGAGTAGAAATCCAGGGGAGACAGGTCGGGGGATCATGGTGGCTATTGGACTGGTTCGCCCCTACCTATCCAGAGATTAGGATAAGCTCTATCGAGGTATTCTCGAACAGCGTAGCAAAAAACATGAGCAAAACATGATTGGGCCGACGTCTGTTTGGGAAGCGCTCAAGGTACATCCGCGCCGGGGTCCGTCCATTTCCATCAGCGGTGCCCTGTACGTAACGCAGGTCGGTCATTTCTGCGTTACTAAACTCATTCATCCTTCTCCTTCAGCGACCACGCCCTAAATGAATGTTTTCCCCACTCTCCCGTTTTCGTGCAATTATCGCCCTCTGGCGGTTACAGTTTGAATTTTCGGACACAAGTTCCTATGTAAATCTTGTGCATCATGATATGACAGACCAGCATGTTAAGTTTGTAAACGATCTTTTGAGACACCCTGTATAAAAACATTATGTCTGTCGTGGTTTGATGTATCAAAATACATCAAACCGCGTTTGTTAACAATTGAAAATACCGCAAATTTGTTGGTGGAATTATGAACATTAAGTTTTTATACAACATAAAAGAATATATAAAAATTAAACACAATGATTTCGACAGCAAAATCTTTTTTTTTAAATCCAATTTTTTGTAACTTTCTTTGATAAACTGAGGATAATAGAGTTCGAATTATATCCATTTTTGTTTTAAAATAAAAATTATAAACAGTTTTTTAATTAATTTGTTTTGTGAAAATACAAAAAGATGAAAATTTTCCCTAAAAATCTTGAGATTTAAAAAATAATTGTAAAAGTCTGAGACTGTGGTAAATACAAGTATAAATAAAGCAGAATTTCTATTGCTTTTTAATTTGTTTATTTGGACGCTATACAATTCTGCATTTGAAGAATTTGAAAGAAAAAAAAACTTTAACTATTAAAAATTTGTAAACGCAAAAATAATAATTTTATTTTCTCGCCATGATTACCAAATATATCATTAGATAATTTTTTATGACACCTTCAATGAAAAAAGAACTAGTTTTTTAATAACCTACATTTTATTTTCAAATAAATATTTCAATGATTTTAATCAGTATTTCCACTTATTGTAATTTAAACACAAATCACGAGAATTCAATAATTGTAAGACGCGAAGAGCTAGATTGATGAAATTGTTTACCCAGGTTTGGGTATCTAAAATATAAATTTTTATCAAATTTGTCATAGGACTGACTATCTTTCGCATTCAAGTAATATAATAATTCATAAATGCAATGACTTAAGTCAATAAATTATGTTTGCGATCTTGTGATTGGAACTGTAATTTTTGTGTCAAATTTTGATTCCAATTGGCAGGGAAAAAAGGAATATTCGCTTGATACATTATGTAAAAATGCTAGACATACCACAAAGATCTATATTTCGTAACTGTTAACCGTAGATGCCATACAAAGCCTTCTCGATCTTAACCAAGTTTAAGCATTTGATATTGGAGGCGAAGGTTAAGGTGGCTTTAGGGAGTATGCGAAAAAGTTTTGATGAGACCATTCCTGTTGGTATATTTAATTTATTATTAAAAATATTATAGAACTAGCTTTTCTTAGCTTCTCAGTGAAATGGATATTCCCGTTAAGAAAAGAAAATTAATCGATTTACTCCGACTCAATTAATCGATCATTAAATTCCAAAAATAATAAAATATTGAATTATCTTAGGGAATTAAAAATACATAAGATGTCGGGCCCCAAATTAAATTCATAAACATAAAAGGAATAAAGAAAAATATAAAAAATATTAAACTGAAATCTTCTATGCATATTTCAATGTATCGTGTCAGAACATCATTTCTTGAACGGCCAAGCACCGCGTGCTCGTGCGAGTTAAATTTCATTTTTATTCATTCTAATTGTTTCATCGAATGAGTCACTTTAGTATTGCAAACGATCCAAAATAACTTTGTCTTGCATTTATTGCTTAAAAAAAATTTCCCATTTTCTATTTATTTCATTTCATATAGTCGCGTGCTCAAAATGACATATTACTAGGTTTTATTTGTTAAAGTCATTAACCTATTTTTTTTTAATCAGAGCTTTTGTAAATGCGATGGCAAGACGTTAGTAAAAGCTGATTTTTTGAGATGCTCGTGCAGATAATAAAATTTTCATTTTTCGCCTACGGATTTTTGTGGATGCCTAAAACCTCATCCCCAAAACAACATGTTCTGACATGATAAAAATGGTCATATCTGGCATTTTTTAAAGGTCTATACAATTTTTTAAGGTCGATTTTGAATATTATTTCAGGGTTTAAAAGTTTTCTTAAAAAAACAACAACAATGATGCATTAAAAAGATTTTACAAGATGTAAACAAAAAAGACAGACATAAAGACAATAAGCTATGCTACTATTATTTCGAGAAAATACATAAGAACAAATCGGTAGATACCTAAAACACACTTGGCGACATTAAAATTGACAAAATGATCTTCTCAAATCGGTTTACATCTTAAACAAAACGAGGAAGATCCGCAAAATCACGCACGTTTAGTCTTTTGCGGGCTAATTTCAGTAGAAATGCAAATCTCGACGAAATGGTTTTTTTTGAAAAAAATCTGCCATTTGGCGAGGATCCGCCTTGCAAAATGGGGTGAAGGCTCCCATTTCCTCAACGCAGCAAGGCTCCATTCGCCATTTCTGGCGACCTACATGCACTTGCAAACATCATCCGGCGATATAAAACGGATTGGAAGGGCATTAAAAACTTCGCCATTCACGGCCAACGGCGTGTAGGGGGGTGTCATCACGGAATCGAATAAAAGCGGTGTAATGGGCCGTTTTTGATGGTTGGATTAGGCTTTTCCGGTTCGCTATTTGAGCTCCTGAACCAATTTCAGCAGTTGATGTGAGTTTAGTGGGACTATCAAATCGTTGAAAAGAAGTTTGCTGAAGTTTGTTTAAGAAAATGTTTGATCATAAGATAACTGGCAATGGGTGCTCTTAATAATACATGTACTTCATTCTCAAGTTTATGTAGAATTAATTGCCTATGGGTATTAATTTTTTCAATCGGAATATTAGCTCTCCTTTCTAATAAACTACCGATTTAATATGCATGAAAAATTTTACCTTGTTGTTTCATAATACTTCTAAATATGAATTTAATAGAATTATTTTTCTATAAATCATAGTGTGCGCAAATTAAAATTTCGTAATAAAAGGGGAAGTGACACTATCCCTTTTACAGAGTATTGCTCAACAGAGTATTTCTTTCTTTTTTTAAATTTTTAACTTGATTACGAAAATTTGTGTGACTGAGAAATATGCAAGAATAATTGAATTAAGTTTGATTTTTATAACAAATTATGCATTAAATAAAATTTTAAAAAATGAAATCGGTGATCGCAAATTTCAAGTTATGCGATTATTATTATTTTTAACTCATTATTTGTCTTAATTAATTTGTCATTCAGTTTTTTAAACTAGTTTTAAAATCAATACAGGTAAAAGCAGGTCATCCATATAAAAACGCGTCTGCTTTCAAAGAAACATACATAATAAGAATTCAATATTGGTAAAAGCGGATAAGAAAATATATGTGATTAAAAGATGTTTATGAATATTGCCATTTATGTTTTATCCAATATGTACGCGATTTTGAGCTTCAATTATTCAAAAATCCCTAACGAAAACATCATATTTTCACGTGATCAAATATATTAAAATTCGAAAAAATATAGAAAAGAAATGAAATTGGTGTCATTAAAATCATAATTATTTGTGTTTTTAAGATCATGAAAAAAATCCTTTTTTTGTATGGAATACTTCCGAAAGACAACTGAAAAATACCAAAATATTTATTAACATAATTTTATTAGCTTTTGGTCTTTGAAAAATTGGTAGTGGATTTTATTTTCCTTGAAAAGCAAATAAACCAAGTTTAAACAAAATTAAATTTAAAGTGTTGATTGCATAAAAAACAATCAAACAAACGTCTTTATGCATAAATAATCTTAGAGAATTGGGATGAATTTTTAACGGTCACTGGTTACCTTTTCACGAATAATTCGATATTCAGTAGTGAAATATAAAAAAATATTACACGCGAATTCGAAAGTAATTTTGTGATGAAATATCGTGAAGAAGTGCATTATTTACATATTGCTATATATCGTTGTGATTCCTCTAACTATTCGATATTGAGTGATAAAGTATAGAAAATATTATATACGAATTCAAAAGTAATTTTTTGAAGAAATATCGTGAAGAAATTCATTATTTACACATTGCTAAGTGTCGCTGTGATTCCCAAAATCATTCGATATTAAGAGATAAAATATACAAAATACTACCTATGAATTCTAAAGTAATTTTATTTTGAAATTTCATTAAAAAAATGCCTTATTTACACAGCGATAAGTATCGCAGTGATATCTTTAAGAAGATTGTTGATTTGATGGAAAAGGGAAATATTTATTCCTAAAATGACTAGCCACGATAGATGGTAATAATACTTGAGTTTCGTTCTCTAGAATTCAAGGAATTTACAGGCAGCTGGGAAATTTTAGAAATCGTTTGGCCTCTTTTTTCCGAATAATTTGAAACGAATTGTAATAAAAGGCAAACATATTGTATTCAAATTTGAAAGTAGTTTTGCGATGAATATTCAAAGAAATAAGTATTATTAAATATTGCTAAGATCTTTATGATATTGTTTAGAAAACTTATGACAGTGGAAGAAAGGGATACATTTTGTTCTGATTTATCTGCCTTGGGTAATGACAGTTCGAAATAACAATAATCTCAAGTAGATTTTAGATTATCGTACGCATTTTAAAATCGTCTGGTTTTCTATTCTCAACTGCAAATCATGATTAGGTGTGAAAAATATTGCAAACAAATATGGAGGCAATTTTGTAATGAAGATTCATGAAAATATGTGTTATTACAAATAGATAATCTAAGTATAGCTATGGTATCTTTGAGACGATTGTTGATATTGGAGGGAAAGGAGTTTCTTTAGTTCTAAATTGATTGACCTCAATTTTTACTGACTTCTGTACAATTTGTACGTCGGTTAAGTCCTTTTCTTGAAAGTAATTCGAGAAAAATCTTGGTTAAGAGTGTGAAATATAACAAACGAATTTGGAAATAATTTTGTAAAAAAATTATAAGAAAAAAATTCTTTTATTTTCATGACATCGCTTCGTATCCGAGAAGCTTAAAATATTTTGTAATAAAACAGTATAAATTCGAAAGTTGATTTCTCGTGAATATTTTGGAAGAATAATTCAAAGCAAATTAAGGTTAAATGGCAAATAAAATGTGATTTTTGAGAGATTTTTGATGCTGCTTTATCGATGAATTACATAACGTACTCTGAATTTTCCTATAAATTTTCGAAGATACAAATGACCCTGCTGTTATTACAATTTAAATAATTTTTGACTTATTTTTGTGGAACAAATAAATTTCTTAGAACACGGAGGATTTGCATTCTAGCTATAAGTTAACAGATTTACAATAATATCGAACTTAGTACGCATCATTTCAAAACTATTCAATATTGAATTTAGGTACATTAATTAAAAGTACAGACTTATTAAATTAATTGCACGTAAGTTAGTTTAAAAAACATTTTTTATAATGTTTATAAACTGAATACTATTTGAATTGTGTGATGAGTCACGCATGATTAAAAATTGTGTAAAATCCCTTACAAGGTGGAGGATTAAACCCACAGCTATGTAATTTGGCTCGTATTTACTTATTAAGTAGCAGGTATTCATTAAAGAAGGACTTTATGAAATTCTTAATTAGATATTAATGGAAAAATAATTAAAATTTCAATGTGTTTCAACAATTATATCGGGACACGCAATGGCATAAATATTATTTAAAATAACACAATTATATTTTGACACAATTTTTCTCTAATTTTTATATTTAAAAAATATTTTAAATGTATTCTACAATAATGCTTTTACTGCTTTAATATTGAATTTATATTCGTGCTTCGCCTTAATATTAATGTATTTAGGTATAAAGACCATATGACAAATTTCATCCATGTAGTTTAAAGCCTGTTAGAGTTCACAGACGGATAGATAGACATAATTAAGAAATATATGTTTTTCTAATTTCCGTTCCGAAACTGGAAATCCATCAGAATTTCATGGTCTAAATAAAGGAAATATAAAGAATTAACTTTTGTATAAGAACAAGAAAAATACTATCTTTCTTAGCAATACTAACTTTATTAACGAAAAATATTAACTTTCTTAACAATGCTAACTTTATTAACGAAAAAAATTAACTTTCGTAGCAACATTTATTATTTTTCTTAATAATGCTAACTTTATTTACGATATATATTAATTTTCTAATAATGTTAACTTTATTAACGATATATATTTTAATATTCTAATATTGCTAACTTTATTAACGATATATATTAATTTTCTAATAATGCTAACCTTAACAATGACAAATATTAATTTTCTGAACAGTGTTAACTTTCTTAACGACATATATTAACTTTCTCAATAGTGCTAAATTTATTAATGATAAATATTAACTTTCTTAACAGTGCTTTTATAAACGACATTATTAACTTTCTTAACATTTCTATTTTTTAAAGACATATATGAACTCTCTAAACGACTTTTAACTCTATGAACTTTATTAACGAAATATATTGACTTTTTTAACAGTGATAATTTATTAACGACAAATATTAACTTTCTGAACAGTTTTAACTTTCTTAACGACATATATTAGATTCCTTAACAGTATTAGCTTTATTAATAACATATATTAGTTTCCTTTACAGTATTAGCTTTATTAACAACATATATTAACTTTCTTAACATTGCTATCTTTATTAACGAAAAATATTTACTTCATTAATAGAAAATATTAACTTCCTCATAAAAGAAAATAAATATTTGTCGACTATATACAAAGATTTTGTAAGATTTTTTTTCCGCACTCAGATTTCTCATTTTCTTTTAAAGCCTTTCATATCAGACAAATAGTTCGTCCATAATTCTACATGATGACTGTAATTATATGTATATGCTTATTAGGAATGAATTTTTAAAGAACAAATCTTTAATATAGCATGGAATAAAAATGTCTCTGATTTGATTCGAAGAAATATTATATAATTTTATGCTAATCATTGCAAAAACTTCCTTAATTTACAAGGGCATTCTCAAAAGAATTTAAAGAAAATTATAGTTTGTTGCTTTGTAAAAGTTCTCCGCTAGTTATTGAAACAACTCTCAATCACATCGCTTGACATGAGAAATGGAATCTTAAACTTTTCGAATCCCATAGGGGAAAATTGCTTTTAAATTGCAGTCCTGAATAATTATAATACTCGTTTCCTCTCCCACTGAGATCGAATTACTTTCAAAATTACAATAATTTCAGGCTTTCTGAATTTTGAACTTGTTTTTTACACTCTTTCCGAAAGTTCAAAAGGCAGTGGAAGGTCAATAAAATGGAGGATAAGAATTAATATGTATGAAGGGTCTGTATCTTAGGCTTGTTTTAAAAGTTTAAACTGTTAAAATGTAACTTTCGAATTTTTTTTAAAAGAACATACAAACTATGAATTAGAAGATGAAACCGTAAAGGCTGTTTTTAAGTATGATGTTTTATTACGTTTAATTTTTTTATGCTTTAAAATTTTATATTAACAAATGTTTTCAGTTATTCAATTCCTACTATTAGCTCACTATCTCCTTACACACACACATTATATATATATATATATATATATATATATATATATATATATATATATATATATATATATATATATATATAGTTCAAATATTCAACCGTTTATAAAACATTTTTATTCATCTTCTTAAGTTCAAGTAAAAATTTTTTAGCTTGTAGTGGAGGACATTTGATGTTAATACAGTTGATTATAAATTGATTATTAACTAATTAAAAACTAACTTTCTCACTCAATATATTTATTCTCCTACTGCCAAATAAGTAACGAATTCAGTTTCCCCCCCCTTCTCTAATGAGGTTAGGCTTAATATGTTTTCGGCCGATTATTTCAAATGATTCTGTTTATTTTCTTAATGTTTGATGCATTTAAAATTAAAAATTGTTAAATAATAGTGTTGTTAATGATTCAATTTTTCGGATTCATTTTGAAGTGGGTTCGAATTAAAATAATATAGAATAAAGAAAATTAAAAATTTCTAATCTGTATTGCGTTACCCTAACTAGCGTAGAAAATATACTCATTTGCGTTGCCTCAATTGGAGTTGAAAATTAAAAGTCGATTAAGTGTATTCTGAGTCTGTTATAATTTATTTTCAACGGATACGAACTTGATTTTGTTTTGGCCATCTATAATTTTTGATCAATTAGCTATATTGACTTTTTAAAAAATATGTTACTTGGTTCTCTACGTTTATCTGTTCTTTTATTATTTGGCTTAAAAAATAGTGATTTATAAGTCCTTCCTAACTGAATACCAACAACTTAAGAACTAATTACGGGTAAAATTGCATACCTTAAGGTTTAACTATCTCCTCTGTGAAGTTTATTGCAAGATTTTTAATCATCCTTGTTTCATTACATAGTCAACAAATAGTATTGAAAAGCTCAGTTCAATAAGAAATTAAAAATGCTTTGTTTATGAAAAATGTAGAATTTAAAATAAAATGGTCGAAACGTGTGCTTGGTTTAGAAATGCTTTTAAAAAAACTTGAATTTTAGTTGCGTTCTTATTGTAATGTAATTTTCAGAACTATTTTGAAACCTTCTTTTTGCCATTTTTATTTGGTTTTATTTTTTTATGGTATCGTTTGTAGTTTTCATGATTTAAGGTTTTTAATTTAGCATCCATATTTTTGATTAGAAAATTTCAGCCTTTTATGCACTAATAAAAGAGGGGTTCAAAAAACAACTTCTGTTTAGTTATTTCCATTTTTGTAGGCATTTAATATATTTTATATTTCATTATAATAAACATAATGGAATATTAAAATTATGTTTTTGGTGCATTAGTATACAAAAGTATTTTCAATGATTTGATTGTGATTATTCTTTTGTAAATGAACATTAAAAATATAGATGTAGTAAGTTCATTAAAATATAGATGTTTAGATGTATTAAGTTCTTTTACCATTTGCCTGAATTTTGAAAGTTCTCTTAAACAATAAAAAAAAAAACTTTTGTACCAAATATTCCTCATGGCATAATAGCAATTTTATTCGTAACCCAAAACACACACACACACACACACACACACACACACACACACACACACACACACACACACACACACACACACACACACACACACACACACACACACACACACACACACACACACACACACACACACACACACACACACACACACACTATTATTATTATTATTATTATTATTATTATTAAGTATTGAAAGTAAGAATTCACACAACAAGACACAATTAGATACACTATATAAAAAGAAATTAAACAGTAATAGATATAAAAGTAAAATTTAGTTAAAATCAAGGACATTTGAATTTTTAAATATCTAGTGATATTTTTAAGACAATATAAAAATTTAATAAAAATGATTATATATTATGAATAAATATTGCAAATTAAATTTCTTTTTGGAATATTTGAGATGAAAACAAGAAATCCATCATCTTTGACGGAACAATTTAATAAATAAAAATCATGCCACACATAGAATTGTTTGAATTTCTGTTTAATTCTATTAAAATAAATAAAATTTGGTTAGGAACAAAGAGTGGAACTTTCTTTTGTTTTGAAAAAAATGAAATATATCTTCATTTTTGACATTTCACTTTTGTTTTCTCGTATGCAAAGTATATATTGCAACCGTCAAAAAATATTCGAAGTTTTGATGAAATTTCATATTTTAGACTTTCAAGATTATGAAAAACACATTTTTGGCTTTATGTCTGTCCGACTGTCTGTGAACATAAAAACAGAAACTTAATTTTTTTAGACGAATGAAATTTGGTACATCAATTTTAAAATAAATTTAAACATTTCTATAAAAATTTTAACAAAATTTATTCAGAAATCTGTCTGTCCAGTTTTAGAAAAATGAATTCGAAAACAACAAAAGGGATAAAATTTGGTTGGACGGATTAAATTTGGACACAAGTTTAATATCTTCAAAGTTGATTATTGTCAAATTTTATCAAAATCTGTCAAAAATTTGAGGGTCTATCGGTTTGTAAAAAAGAATATCAGGTTCCGACATGATAAAAAATACAAGTTAAAAATGTTATTTTAAAATTTTAAGTCATCTAAACTGCAAATCTTTGACAAATTTTGAATCTAATTGCTTAAAGAAAAAGATGCAAAATGCATAACGAATTCTCTTTTCTGTACCATCGCTCTTATATCAAAATGTCGTATATTGAAAAAAAATCATCACTTCCGACATAATAATTTAATAGCTATTACCATTAGCGATATACATTTTGTTTCTGAACTGTAACTTGAGTTTTATCAAAAAATCGGCCACAACAATTTATGAGATTATAACAATTTCTTGTACAAAAATCTAGCATGAATAAAGTTTTTTTTGTTGACAAATTTAATGCATGGAGCTTTGATAGAACACTAAAGATATGATGAAGCTAAGTGCAATATGTTTAATTGAGGAATATTCCAGATGATTTCAAACCTATTCTAAAACTTCTAGGAAAATGTTCATATTTTATCTTATCGGAAAATAAATACATTAATATTTCGAATCCATATTTTACAGAAATTACTTCAATAAAAGACTACATGTTCAAAACGATTCAAAATATTATAATCAAAAATTAATTTTTAGTAATTATTTTATGATTCAATTTTTTTCATCTACGAAGACGATATTCTTTTCTTATGTAGTTTATTTGATTTTACCAAGATTCTTTAGACTTTTAGAAAAAATTATGGATTCTGTGTAATTTCTGAATCGAATTATAATGTCTTTGTGTGACTATGATTTAATTCAAAAGCTTCAAAATATAATTCAAACTTTTTCAAAGGAATTGTTATATTCTGAAACTAAACGAAAAATTCTCATATTCTGTTTTATTGGAAGATAAATGCATTAATTCTTCATATCGATATTTTTCAGAAATAACTGTAATAAAAGATTATACATTCGAAACGATTCAAAATATTATAGTCACATTTAACTAAAAAATAATTTTTATTAATTATTTGATGATTTTTCTTTCATTTACGAAGATGATAAACTTTGTTTTATGTAGTTAATTTGATTTAATCGAGATTCTTCAGAACATTTAAAATATTTATGAATTCTATGTAATTTTAGCGTCAAGCGATAATGTCTTCGAGTGATTAAAATTTAAATTCAAAATTTCAAAATATGATGATTTAAACTTTTTAAATGGAATTATCATATTTTGAGGTTAAAGCAAGATATCAGTTTCAGATTTTACCGAAAAGGAGCATGTGGTTAAAAACAAAGTCTTTCATCAACTAGCCTTTTCAAAGTAATTTTCCTAAGTTCTAATCTAACAGCTTATAAAAATTCATATCAAGCCCAATTTAAATGTATGCCGTGAGCTTTACTAAGCTATTAACCTGAGTTTTATTATTTCTGCCTCACTTGGCGAGAGAAATATAGATAGCTTTTAGTCTAATTAGACTATAAATGACCAAAACACTCATAAAAAGTTTTTATTCATTTAGGGAGTGGTTCTTTATTATTCCATTTCAGTTATTTTGATAATGAGAAATAGAATAACTTCTGCTCTTGAAAATAGAATGGAATGTTCCTTGTCTCGTGAATTTCGTAAATTATGTCTGGAAAGTAGATTAGATTAGGAAAGAGTAGAATTAAGAATACTAATTTTTCTTTTTGAAAATTGCAATTTTATTCACATAGAATATTTAACGTAAATTTTACATCTTGACAAAATATTTATATTACCTGCTTTAGGTGTAATCCTAGTATACGGTACCCCTTGATTTGGCGACTTTATACCAAGAAGCCGTGACGTCATTTCTGCCACGGACGTTCGTTGGCTGGTTGTCTAAGCCATGGTTCCTGTTGAGTCGTTTTTACCTTGGCGACATTTTTCAAAATGGCGCCAAAGATGATACCATATACTAGGATTTAACCCCTGCTTTATATAATATTGAATTTGATTTGATTTGATTTAATATTCTTATTTTTATCATCTGATTGATGAGAAAAGACTTACTTCGTCTCAGAAAAAAATAAAAACAATATTTTTGGATGAAATTGCAAAAATGATTATAACTTTTTAAACACTTGGCACTTTTCCGTTAGCCGGCGCAAGAGAAAAATCGCCAAATGATGTAAAATTCCGCCAAATTTCTTCGCTTGTGCTCTGTTAACAGAAAAGAACTTTACTGGTTATAACACGAAAACTGTTAGGTCGTGATAGGCCACTGGAAGCAACTGATTAGTGGTATGCTCCAAGGCATAAAACTATTACATAATAATTATTGAAAAAATATTTTTTGATAAGGCATTAAAAACAATGCTCTTAACGCGCAGCAAATTTGTCTCATTTGGCTTAATGGATCACGTGAAAGACCATCTGAAGCATATGTGATTCAAAATCCAAATTTATCAATTCTTGTTGTTTATTTGCAGTGCATTCTTTAGTACGACAGGAGAGAGAGCATCACCCCCTTTTCGCCAAGGATATTTAGTGCCAAATATGGCAACCCGATGTTGTCATTAGAGATATCTTCCTCCAGGAGATGAGACGCAAGAGCGTGGGGTTTTGAAAAGTGCGCCAAGGGGATGATGTTCTCTACGGATCAACCCATTCTTTTTACAGTGTATTTTAAAAACAAATTAATGTAGTGTAATGTGAATTTGTTCATGTCGCAAATTTTAATTCAACTTACAATTTTGTAATTTTTTAATAAGAAACAGGATTAGTTGCGAAGACGAAAAAAAAAAAATTCTCAGATATTAATGGATGAATATACTCTCCAATGTAGAGATTAGTGGATTCCAAGGTTCTATGGATGAAAGCAAGCCCAATTAGTCATCAAACATCTCAGTAAATAGCAATAAGCCATTAATTAAAATGAAAAAAAATGCCAAAAATATAAAGCCAACAGCTTATTTAATGGATAAGTCACGCTTTACTTATGCATTTATACAATAACAATGACCTGTTGCTAAATTGCGGATAAGAAAAGCAAAAAATAACACATAAATATTTGTGATTCATATAGTCCAATAACTTGTTTGAGGCAAGCTTGCTTCATATAGCGATTAACATATTAATAGAAATAATTATCAATCATTTAACTTTAAAAGTGAAGAAAACAATTTATTTCTGGAATTTTTGTTTTAGTTTCTGCCTTAGAGACATAAAATGAGTCATTTCAACATGCAAAGTTGTGTATAGTTATAAATGTAAATATTGTTCAGTTTCTTATAAAACTCTATCGTTTGTTTTTAAAGGTCAATTCCCGAAAATTTTTCATTTAATAATTTTTTATTTCTTCTGAATTATTATCGTTTGAAAACACGTTGTTTTCGTTAGGGTTTTTTGAAGGCAACGAATAATTGAAGCTCGCCATTGTATAAGCAATGAATGAAGAATAAATACCAATATTCATCAACATCTTTTAATCGCATAAATTATATCTACCTGTTTTTACCAGTATTGCATTATTATTATTATTATGCATGCTTCTTTGAAAGCAGACGCGTTTTTAAAAAGTTGATCTCTTTTACCAGTATTACTTTTTGAAACGGGTTTAAACTACTTAATGAATTAAATTAATTAAGACAAATAATGACTTAAAGAATGATAATGTTCTCAATGAAAACTTTAAATTTGCGATGCAGATTTCATTTTTTTATTCATATAAGTTTTCTTTTTCCAGATAATTGAACTCAAAAATGAAAAACTGACATCTGTTTTTCGTGTATCGTCTGCTCTTTGCAACATGTTGTTTTGTTAGATTTCATTTTCATTTATTAAATGATAATAATTAGATAAACATCATCAAAATCGTATTAATATTTTGTCTGTAAAAATATATGCACGTTGCATTCTCATAATATTCAGCGGTCATGGGTTAGAGGGTAAGTCTGTCTGGATAAAATCATTTTTCGTCTACATATTCTTTACTAGTATGGCATTAGAACGAGTTTTATAATAACTCTGCTTGCAAAAAAAAACATTAACCATTGCCATTAAAATTTATATCTTTTTAAGAATCTTTTTTCTAAGTGTCTAATTTATAGCTCTGATATATCTGGCGTTACGCATTTTGAAAATCCATTAAAAAAATTTTATTGCTAGTTTCCAACATAAAAAAGGTACTTTTGTATAAAATATTATTATATGCGTAATAAATTTATTGCATGTTGTTAAAATTGAACTATAAATAAAAGGTTATCTTCATCTAAGTTTGATTTCAGCTTAATTTTAAGCAAAAATAAAACCCTTTTTTTAAGTCTAATGATAAAAGAATTGATAAAAAAAATGAAATAAAAGAGAAATTAAAAAGAAATATTATAATAGAGTAGTTCAAAGCGCAATAAAGGGGGAATTTTCGTTAATTGCTGATCAAATGCATGTTTAATTAACATTTATGCTTCTGAAACGTGATGGTATTCTTTCACATATCTTACACATGAATTGAGTAAAATTTGGTGGAATTCGTCAGAGCTGTTTAGAAGAAGATTTGAAATAGCACACAGGCATTGCCACAAAGGGCTTTTACTTATATTAAAATAAAGATAAATGTTTAATGGTATGTTCTTTTTTATCAATCTAATTTTTTAAATATGATGTTTATAAAAATTGCCACAAATGTCCCTCACGACATAAATTAAAAAATAAATTAATGAAAGATTTAAAAAAAATGTTTGGGGTTATACAGCTATTTGTTTCAAAAATATAATCTCAAAGAAATTATTATTATTATTTTTATAAAATTAGAAAACATTAAAATTATAAGGCTATTAATTTTATTTTCCTCCAATTTCTTCAAAAAGTTTCATAACTTTTAAGAATTCAATTTGATACAAAAATTGTAAGAATGTTTTTATTGTTCTTATAAAATTCAAACTCATTCAATTGATTAATCAAACCGTTTAAAAGTACAGCGGAAATGAAAAAAAAATGAATAAATAAAAAATCGTTTTCTTTTGACTATTAACTACAAATAGTGTTTTTCGCTTTTTTCTTTATTATTTTGCATCAATGGCAATTCTCATGCGCGGCAATTTTTAAGGAAATATTCCATTAAATTCCTACTTTTTAGTTTTCTCAAGCAAAAAAGTGAAATTTTAAACAAATTCATTCCCTATTCATAGTTTACAGCCATAAAAGTCAATATTAAGGATGAACAAAATCACTAAAAGCGGCCAATTTTTAAAAAATATTTTTAAAATACAAAATTATAATCTCGTTGCATGTTCTGTTTAAAGTTGAGAAGCTAATTAATTATATTCATCAGTCATATTGATAATAAATTCCTGATATTTTTAACCCACATTAACAGCATATAAAAACACTCAAAAATATATCTTTTACTTTTGGAAGTTTAAGAGTCAAATTTATCCAAATAATTAAAATTTAGCTATACTTTCGAAACCGAAAAATAAATTAAGATAAAAGAAACTTTTATCAATAAGCTAGAAGCCAAAAATAAATACATTTTAAGCTGAAATTGAAAAAAAATGCTACCATTTTCTCCTATTCTTCATCGACTTTAATAAAAATAGGAATTATAAGAAAAAAAAAGAGTGGAAGAAAATGGAATATAAAAATGATGGATTTAGAGATTTTATGATCATAGGTTGCACATAATATGAGGTCGTTTTTTAATAAGCCAGTCGATTAATTTTTAACTTGAACACTTTTTTAACGCACTGATAATTTATCTCAGATTAAAACTTTTTAATTTATTAATTTTGCGAAAATGATTTTTATTTTTGTTTATACATTAATGATATTATGTATTCTATATTTGTTTATATATTTATTTATATAAATTATATTATATATAATATAGAATAAATTTAGAGCGCTAGGAATCTCCGGTACTATATCATTTTGGAACAGAAATCCGGCCTTATTGATTTTCTAATATTTAATCAAAAGCGAACTTAATGAAGCACAGATTAATTGATTCTTACTGAAGAAAGCTGACTAATTAATCTAGATTAATTAATAATATATTCGTAATATTTTATCATTCGGATAATTTTAATATTTTTTACAAATTATTTTTCTAATAACTAAATAAATAAAAAAAATTATCAATTTAATCTTGTCTTCTCGCAGTCTATCGATTTTAGGCAGCTGCCAAGTTTACCTATTTGGAAATCTACTTCTAAAATTAATACATCAAATAATTTCGCAGCCTAAGTCAAATAAATGGTACAGAAGATTTAAATTTCAATGAATCGATTTCTCTTTTTCTATTATTGAATAGATTTAGAATGACTTCTGTTTAGCACAGATTCTAAAGTTTGTCACAGCTGAAATATATTTCCAAAATTTTTGTTTTTATGAATTTTAAGCAAAACCACATTAATCAAATAAAGCTGAAAAAGGTTTTTTTTTCAAAATAAATATATCTTATAACCACTCTAAAATTTTTCTACCATTAATTCCACGATGAAACTATTTACTTAGTGCTCTATTAAATACAAGAATTGTTTCATCCAGTTCTACACTATTAAAATTCAGTAAACAGTTTAACTTCAGCACAGTCATTAAAAGCTATAATGACTCAGCAGGGTATTTGCTAAAATTCGAAAGTCCATCAACATAATGAGCTCCTATTCGAAATTACTTCAACCATTTTATGCGAAACAGAAAACAAAAGCAATTAATTTAACCGCGAACAGAACACCTTTAGAACATTTCTCTTTCAAGGTTCATGTTATTCATTTTTTTTCTCTCTCTCCCCGCATCGTTGTTTTCACGTGCACGGAAAACAGCATCTGCCTTTCCTGTGTTTAATTTCTCTAGGGATTGATTGCCTGACTCACTTGAAGCCATTCGAATAGCAGCTGTTGTGTATGCTTTTTCCAGTTGTCAACACAGCGGCGATTGCACGGGGTCCTCAAGAGGAACGGTCAGATTTCCATGGGCTTAGTTATGAGAAGATTTAATGCCTGTCGTCCCGTCGCACGCCGTGTGTGATTCCATGACAATTTATGGGTTGCAGTTACCCATGATATTAATTTCCCCTTATTTTTCTATTCAGTAATAGAAGGGCATTTATATTACTTCAGTTAAATAGACTGTGTGTTTTTTAATGTTAAAATAGGATGATTCATTTACGAATATTTTATCAAAATGATGAAGCTTCTGCCAAATTTTGAAATACTACTTGAGTCAACTATATGGCTTATGTTGAAGTAGAGTGACTAATTAGTGTCTCCTGACAAAATTTTGAAGCATGGATGTGCTTCAGTAAATTTTTTAAATACTGTTTTTATCAAAGAAATCCTTTATATTGAAGTAAGGTCATACATTTACGATTCCTTAGCAAAATGATGAAGCTTCTGCCAAATTTCGAAATATTACTAATGACTTATGTCAACTAAATGACTTATGTTGAAGTAGAATGACTCAATTAAAATGGCAAAATGTTGAAGCATAGATGTGCTTCGGTCAAATTTTAATAGTCTTTTTATCAAAGGAATAATTTACATTAAAGTAAGGTTTACGAATATCTAATCAAAATGATGAATTTACGAATATTTAACCATCATTTACGAATATTTAATCAAAATTTTGAAGCTTCTGCCAAATTTTGAAACACTACTTGAGTTAACTAAATGCCTTATGTTGAAGTAGAGTGACTCAATTAGTATATCCTGGTAAAATGTTGGAGCATTGATGTGCTTCCGTCAAATTTTTAATGTTCCTATTTATCAAAGGAATCATTTATATTAAAGTAAGGTTATTCATTTACGAATATTTAATCGAAATGATGAAGCTTCTGGCAAATTTTGAAGCACTACTTATGTCAACTAAATGACTTACATTGTAGTAGAATGACTCAATTAAAATGGCAAAATATTGAAGCATTGATGTGATTCGGTCAAATTTTAAATGTTCTTTTTATCAAAGGAATCATTTATATTAAAGTAAGGTTATTCATTTATGAATATTTAATCAAAATGATGAAGTTTCGGCCAAATTTTGAAGCACTATTTGAGTCAACTAAATGACTTATGTTGAATTAGAATGACTCAATTAAAATAGCAAAATATTGAAGCATAGATGTGCTTCGGTCAAATTTTTAAATACTGTTTTTATCAAAGAAATCATTTATATTAAAGTAAGGTGATTAATTTACGATTTCTTAGCAAAATGATGAAGCTTCTTTCAAATTTCGAAACACTACTAATGACTAATGTCAACTAAATGACTTATGTTGAAGTAGAATGACTCAATTAAAATGGCAAAATTTTGAAGCATTGATGTGCTTCGGTCAAATTTTTAATATTCTTTTTTTATCAAAGGAATCATTTATATTAAAGTAAGATTATTCATTTACGAATATTTAATCAAAATCATGATACTTCTGCTAAATCTTGAAACACTATTTGAGTCAACCAAATGCCTTATGTTGAAGTAGAGTGACTCAATTAGAGTATCCAAGTAAAAGGCTGAAGCATTCATTGAGTTGCTTCGTTCAAATTTTTAAATGGTGTTTTTTTGGAGGTTTTGATTAACAATTTTTAAGAAAAATGATGAAAATCCTATTAATTTTTGAAACATTACTAGAGTCAACTAAATGACTTATGTTGAAACAGAATAACTCAAATAGAGTCTCTTGGAAAAATTTTGAAACTTTGATATGTTTCTGTCAAATTTTTAAAAACGGTTTCAATCAAATAAATCATTTACATTAAATGATTCATTTAGAGGGGCCAAGGAAATGTTTTATAAAATCAGTGTTAAAATTATTAAACATTGATTCTGTCAAATAAATTATTTATATTATTGCTGGTTGAATCATTTAAAATGAGCTTGTATATTTTTTAGAAATTCTAAGATTCCAAGATATCCTTCTGTCAAATTCTTAAACATTGCTTTTATAAAATACGTTATATTAGAGCAGGCTGATGCATAAAAACTTTGCCATTTTTCAAATCAATTTTTCAACACAATTTCAGTTCAATAAATTATGAGTATTTAAGCAAGAGTACTTAGCATTATTAGCATTTTCATAAACTTCTATAACATCAATTAAAAAAGAAGTGGATTCTTCTTTTTGACTTATTATTTTACTTCCTATTAATAAAATTTATTTTAACATACACTGAAAAGCAGTGTATTCATTATTTTATATTATTGAAAGCAAACTGCAGCCAGCCACAACAATCCAAACATTCTAAAAACACATTATTAAAAATTTTCTTAAATTATGTTTCCTATTGAAAATTACCAATCTTATTTATTATTTTTATATCAAAATTTTGAAATGGTGATGGTTATTATTTTGAAAACCATAAATATAAAGAAAATAATATTAAAAAAAATCTCAAAATCAAAAATTTAAATAAATTTTGATCAAATCTATAAATTTGTACAAACCAAATTTTTTTTCCTGAATAAAAGCTGAAAATCCAACAGACAAAAATGTTAAATATTTTAATTGAACTGAATGGCAATGCAAGTTATCAAAACTCCTTATAAATGTAGCCGCATTTTGTTAGGTTTCATTGCACATCATTTGCTTGGAAAAATATTCCTCTTAGACAAATTTTCTTCATCATTGATGTTGATTGTTTACGAAAGCAGCAATTATGTATATATAAATTAAGCTGACAATATAAAGCTGTTTTGATTGCCGGTGCAAATTAGAAAATTAATGAAAAGTGTCGTTTCTTTTTCCTTTCCAAATATAGTAAAAAATAAATAAAAAGCTATTGAAAATCACCGGAAATTTTTC
Organism: Argiope argentata; assembly: GCA_026289955.1. Lineage (NCBI taxonomy): Eukaryota > Metazoa > Arthropoda > Arachnida > Araneae > Araneidae > Argiope > Argiope argentata. Next base: position 1,421,742 of record JAOUZG010013621.1, on the reverse strand, counting down.
TCTTAAAACTACTCCTAATTTGTAAATTTTGAAATTGATTTTAAGAAATAAAAGAAATAATTCAAACAATCAGGCCAGAAAATGTTTTCCTGCATTGTACAGCAAAATATCAAAAATTATTTTCAAAATATTCGAAGCTTATCAATATAACATTTTTAATTTTTTCTTAGTTCATACTTTTTATAGCATCAAATTCATCAATCAGTTTGCTATAATCAATTATTTATAAAACCACATAATTACTTTTAATCAAATGAAAGTAAACCCATTCTCAGAGTAAGCATTTTTTAATCACAATATCAACGCATTTTTGGAGAACAAACATTACATTTAAGACTAGAAATATTCTATTTAAAACTTTCGTTACAGGAAAATTCGAGTAAAAAAGATTTAATTATCTTTTGAAGATCCTAAAAGTGAGAAGTAGTAAACAAACACAAATAACACAACACCTAGTTCTAATCCTTTGATTCAAGATTTCTAAAATTACTCTTCTAAATCGCACAAGAAAAGTGTGACACATAAGAGGCTTTTAGAGTGCAATCGAAAATTTTTATCGTCTTCCAATCAATTACCCATTCCTTTCAAAAACAACTCCTGTCTTCTCGAAAGAGGGTCATTATCCTAAAAAAGACCACAATCGAAGCAGCGAACTCCCTTATCCAAAAGACGGTAACTAACGTTGTCACTTAGATGGAATAAAAAATGATTCCCGCCAGAGCAGACGATTGTTTGATGTTGCCAGAAGAGAAGGTGAAGTTTCATTAGCGTGTTTATTAAGCAGGCAGAGTACACTAACCTTACTCTCTTCGTTTCGACTTTCTTTTTAACCTACTTTAAATAGGCTCTTGAAAAGAGCTTGGTTATTCTGGGGTTGTTGGAATTGTTTGAAACAGATATTATTTTTTTAGATGGTTCTTTTCCGATAAATAATCCACCTGTCCTGAATTTGAAAATGCCGATGAATAGAAATGATGTTCGAAAAGAAGGGAGTGGAGAGTGAGAAAAGTGGAGGTTTCTTGACAATAAAGATGACATGTTGAAATCCTCCTAAACAAATAAATAAACAAAAGAATACTCTTAGTAAACAAAAGTATAAAATTTCACCATGTAATTTGAAATTGCAATGTTAGAAGAATACCGTAGAAAGAGAACATGTTGATATTTATGAAAGTCATGTTTTTTAAGCATATTATTGGAATGATGACCTATGATGAATGACCACGCTTATTCAATAATTTTACTTAATTATAATAGAAAATTGACATGAATGTTTGTGAATTAAACCAAAATTAAAAAATTATGCATGGCATCGAAAAAATAATAAGTAACTTCGTTTCATTTAAAAAATTGTTTCAGTTGAGTTATTTCTTAGTATACAACTAAAAGCTATAAAGTAAAAAAAAATTAAAATAATTAGTGTTATTGCTGTTTCACTATGTCATCTCTCTTTTTTTAAATTTATCTTCGATAAATTACTATATCTTTAAGCTTCATTTAACTGGAAACATTATGAATTGCGACTAACTTCAATTTTGTATTGACAAGTTCAATTTTGTATTGACAATTTACATTTTGTATTGACAATTTATATTTTGCATTGGCAATTTACATTTTGTATTGATAATTTATATTTTACATTGACTATTCATGTTTTGTATTGCAGTTTATATTTTGCATTGACAGTTTATACTTTGCATTGAAAATTTATATTTCGCATAAACAATTTAGATTTTGTATGTGATATTTTCTTGTTACAGAAATGACAGTTTAAAGTACTTTAAACATATTAATTAACTGTTCTCTTCTTTTTTATTTGTTTTTACATGTTTTGATTTGTTTGTTTTTAGACCTTTATACATAAGAATAAGAACGTGTTATTGTAATTTTACAATGTCATCTTTTTTTCAATAATCTTCTATAAAACGCCATATTTTTAATCTTCATCAACAGAAAAAAATGTAAATGTCGACTTGCATGTAATTTATATTTTGTATTGACAATTTATATTTTGTAATGTAGTTTATACTCTATATTGACAATTTATATTTTCTATTGCAGTTTATACTCTGTATTGACAATTTATATTTTGTATTGCAGTTTATACTCTGTATTGACAATTTATATTATTGCAGTTTATAC
>JAOUZG010013621.1:1395936-1418816 GCA_026289955.1 Argiope argentata | reverse complement strand
TCTTTGTATCTTACCCAACTTATGAATAATCTTTTTTAGAAAAAGATAAGCAAAATGTTAAATATAAATTAATATAAAATAATTATAAACATGACATATATTTATAGTTTTGAAAATAAAACATTAAAACATTTTCTTTCATTTACATGTCTCATCTAAATAAAAGAGAAAATAAACTATTTATTACCATTTACAAAAATGCCATTATTACCATTTACAAAATATTTATTACCATTTACAAAAATAAAGGGAAAGAAGCCCCTTCTGAAAAGCTTCTTTTTATTTTGCGTTATTAAGCAAATAAATTCATGGTATCCCCTTTCATCTAAGTCCATGTTTGCAGCTTGAATATAAACTAAATCTTTATTCTGCCCTTTAAGAAGCCGACAGGAAGTAAAATTTCCTGAAGGCTAATAACAGGTATTAAAGCAATAAAAGACTACGGTTGTATTTTTCATAGATATTTTTTTTCAACATCTACATCGTTTAGTGTTATCTCATATACATGTTTTTTGCATCTTTTTTCTCTCTCTCAGTAACACGTGCTAAAAAAGACAGGCGTTTTGAAAGTGACCCTGAAAATTATGGCGGATGAATTATACAAATCGGAACAGCTGCTTAAAGAAAGCACTCAGAATAATTCACTTTTCAAAGCTGAGATGAAAAAAAAATGTCTTGTTAATGTTGGCCTTTCAATAGTTTCGTTTATTTCCTTGTAGTTTTTGAGATAATATGCCTTAAAAATATTTTTGTTTGAATATCATTTAAACAATGATAAAGATGAAAAGGGCGATTTTGAGACTCAGATTATTGTTCCATTTCAACCTCTTTAAAGAATGTAATAAATACAAAATTTGTAATAAACACGAATTTGAAAGTAATTTAAGAATAAATATTTGTTATGTTTTAATTCTGATATTGTAATAATTTCATTTATTATTATAACATTTTTATATAAATAATAATAGAAAGGAATAATAATCATATCAGTAAAAGAAATTTCAAGTAGGGAAATATTCAAATTTTTAAACAGCGTTTCTGAACCAAAAAAATTATAAATTACTATTTACAATTACTCCAATTAGGTAAATAAATTTGGTTACTGAATTTTATAGCCTACAATCAACCACAGCAATAAAATTTTACTTCATTGCTTTGTTTTAATCTCATACATAACAAAGAAATTGGAGTTTTTTTTCTTGTTATGTATTTTTTTTAACTGAAAAGTTAATTTCAGATGAAAAAAAAAGGAAAAATCTGATTTTATTTGAGTCTGAAAATAATGTCATTTCATTTTATTCACATTAAAAATGAAATGACATTTTCAATTGAAAAATTCAATTCCCTATGACATTAGCCTCTTATTCTTTAGAATTAATTTAAATATATTCTGTTACTTAAATAAATTATTTCTTTAATATTTGGAGGAATATTTAAAATTATGTGGAGCAATGCAAATCCACTGTAAAAATATTTTTTACTCTGTCTAGACTCTTTTTAATACATACGAAAACCCATATTGCACTTCGAACTTTCAAATCACGGCATATATTTTACGAAATATAATTCTATTTCACATAAAGTTCGTTAAAGTTTTCATCGGAAAACAAGTTAATAAAAATAAGAACAGAAAATACTTTTTTTTTATTCTGCAACAAATTTACCTTTCGTACTTTGTAACTTTACCTTAAGCAATTTATTTATCTTTTATTTTCCACTTCTTTTCCAAAAAAATTGAGACACAATGGACGTCACGTTTTTATACCTCGTTTCTTCGGTCCATTCTCTTGACTGACTTGAATGGCACACATCTCACGAACCCATCAAGCACAGTCGGTCGTGACTGCCCTCCCCCACCAAACGATCCTCGAATAGACACTTTTCTCGCAATTTCGCGTTCGGAAACAACATGTTGTCGTGAGCAAATGCTGATGGTAACTGGCTCTTTTAGAATCGCAATAACTGAATCGGACAGTTAACTCATCATCGTTTACGAAATTAAAGAAAAGAGATAAATTCGAGGGGAGGATGAAACCCGCCATTGTTTTTCACACTTTTGAAATCACCTGCTACCTCAGTAGGAACGATTTGTTTTCCGCTTCTTTTTTGATGATGGGTCGAGGCAGGTTCTTTTAGTTAAACACTCTTTGTTTGAGTTTAGGATAAGGTCGAGCTGTTGTGACGGAGTGGTTTTTAGTAGGTGGAAAGAATCATGAGACAGCCGAATGAAATAACAAAGAGATAACTCTTATAACAGTTACTCAAAGTGTGTGGAAATGAGGGGGAAAATTAAAATGGGAAAATTTGTTGATCGCTTAAAAAATACCTACTGAAAAAATATGAGTGTTTTCTATTTTTAAATACAAAACGAAGCAGTCTGGCTTAGATTAAAATCTTTCTATTAAAACCTCTCTTATTTTATTTTATTTATTTATTTTCCAAAATCTTTCTTGTGATATTAAAAGAGATATAAAGTCGCACTAAAAGATGTGGTAGTAACGCATTTTATTTTTATTTTCAATAAAATCTCATCAATAGCTAATAAAGAAATTTTATAAGGCCATATTCTGCACGATATTTCCACTATGTATTTGATATTGTATTTTTTTTTTGGAAATTTTAAACTCATACGGTAATTTCTACTTTTTTTATAACCAATAAAAAGTGTTTTATTGTCAAAAGAGATGCTGCATTATATTTATTATGATTAACCGTTATGATTTGCAAAAAAGTAATTTGTTTTAATTTCTTATTTTCCTTGATTTTTTTAATAAAAATAATATTTTACTACTTCTTACTTTAAATTCAAGAATAACATTGCAATATAAAGCATGCTACTAAAAAAGCAGAGTAGAATTTTATATTCAAGGGAAAAAAATAGAATAATTAGGAGGAATAATTCATAATAGAATAATATTAGAGCCTATTATTGCATTTCTCCAACTTTTAAATAATTTTTTTAAATTCTATTTTTTGAGAAAAAATTGTTAAAAAACATGTCAAAATGATGACTTTTGTTTTCAATTTTTAAAAGAGCTTCTCTTTTCTAGATTAAAAAATTCCCAACACATCATACTTTAATTCTGAATTAAAATTTTCTTTCTGAATGTTCTAAATATATTCTTTGCAGAGGTTTATCTCAGCTGATGTTTTTCAATTTAGAAGAAAGATTATTTTCTCGAAATTTAAAATAATTGGAGACAGTATTGACATATTAAACAAAATTAAGTCCACACTTTTAAATAAAATCATCATTGGAACGCACTTTTAAATTTTTCTAAAAAATTTGTAAGTCAAACAGTTCATTGTTCTTAAAAAAGCCATTAATCTTTTCTCTTAGTTAACAGAAGTTAAATCATTCTCTTTTCATCTTATAAACAGTACAAATCAGAACCTGTCACTATCTATCGAGCACTTATTTAAATGTTTCTATAGGAGCGTTGACCATTTTATTAGATAACCGATATCGTTACAAAATTAATTAATGAGCTTTTTAATTATTAACGACCGATTATACAACTTGCTTCTCTCCAATTTTGCTAGATAATGTCAACAACACTTCATCGATTAATCAAACGATTACGATTGAACAATAAACAATCTCTTAGAAAAGAATCGTTCCTATTTTGAGTTATACATAACAATTAAATTTTATCGATTGAATCAGTTGAATAGCACGTAAGTCCTAAAGAATCACGTACCTAGTAATTGAAATCAGTGATTAATTTAGGTGATCAAGTCGTCGAAACAGAACACAAGTTCTTGTTATAGGAGAAGAGATAAGACTACGTTTGATTAATGCGTTCATCTAACTTGCACCCAAATTATTTCCTGTCTATTAAGTCAGATTGAATTAAGCAATTAAAATGTCATATATTAACCGTTTAAGAGTTATGAAATACGAAAAATAAAACAATTAGATCAAAAGAGTTAAATTATTCTATTGAAGAGTTGAACAGTTTTGAAAGCACAGGAGTGAAAACGTATTTAAAAATCGCTTGGAATATTTTCTCGCTTATACATTAATTACGAAACACATTTATTTCTAGAATTGAAAATAATGATCACAAATTAAAACAGCAACAACAACAAATTTTGCGTTCTTTTGTACAAACAAGAACACTTTTCTAAAATACTATATTATTATTCATTCTGCTATTTAAAAAAAACATATTATGATATTTCTTTCTCAAAAAGCAAAAGATTTTTTTTTCTTATTTTTTTAATAGAAATATTAATATTTTAACGCATTCTTCTTTCAAAGTAATAAAATGTGGAAATCAAAATGGGGTAAATAAAAAAAATTATCGAATTTTTCAATTTCCTGGTGTAAAAGCAGATATAAAAATCGTTTGGAATTCTTTCTAAATTTGATTTTCAATATTAATTACTTAATGGCATTATTTATTCAGTAAAAAAGCAATGAACAACACATTAAGAAAAAATTCTTACGATTGTATTCTTCTTACAAAAATTACATTCTTTTGTACAAAGAACACAAAGCGAATATTTTTATATATTTAAAAAATGTAATATTCTGCCTTTTTCAATCTTTTTCTTTAGGTTAAAAGAATGTTTTATATGGTGTTTTCTTTAAATCAAAATATCATAAACTAAATATGTCACCATAAAAATGGTAAATTTCTTGAAGATATCGAGATATATTTTAATGTGTTTTAATTTTTTTCTGTAAATATAGGAAATATATAAAGAGGAAGGATTGTAATTGACTAAAAATTTGAAACCTCTACGTTTCAAACCTTTATGAGTTCGAAAAACACATTTTTAGAATTATATTTGTAAAAATAATAACTCGAAAACCATTTGAGCCAGTGGCTGAAATTTGACGTATGGTTTTAACACCAAATTTGTAAATTTCTATCATGAGAAGCCCGTCTTGCCAATTGTTCGAATAATAATGAATAGAAAAAGAAAAAAAACTAGATGAATAAAATTTGATACACAATTCTAATACTAAAGCGAAGATCCACAGAAGCTAAAAATCTTGCAATTTTTGTATTGGACCCGAATTATCATATTATTTATTTACATTACGGGAGAAAACCTGTATATGTATCAGAGTTTTTAAAATCATTTCAGATTCCTTTATAATAAAAATAATATTCATGAAAAAATTATTTTAAAAGATGTCAATTTTTTTAGCTATTAATTTATAAAAAAAGACATATATAAAACAATAAAATCTTATTAAAAAACTTTCTATTATAATAATTTTATTTCAAATCGAATAACTTCAATGAATAAAACATAACAAATATAATTTTATTTGGATTTTTTTTCACACTTCCATCAATAAACAAGAATCAAATAATCTATCTTTCATCTTGGCAATGCTGTTATTTCAATTTTAGAATGTTTTTCTATTCTCATTTCCAAAGGTATGAACTATCAAAGTGAAAATGAACAAAAGCACTTCCTGCTTAGGATCGCATAGTGAGGATTAAATTTGCATGTAAACATCAATTAATGATAAGCAATACCAATTATATTATATTTTTAGAATTTTAATTTTCACTCTTGCCATTGCCTGACGTTGTTGTTTTTTGTTCCATGCATAGGTTTATGCCAATCGTTTTGCCTAATGCGATATAATTTATCATTTAAAAAAGGTAAATTATTTTATCTTATTTTAAAGAAATTAAATTTAAAAATTTCATTTTTGTTTCTCAAGTATGAAGTATACAAAGATAAAATATTATAATCAACAAATATTTGTCTTTTAGACAAATCACCAAGTTTTAGATCTTTTTAATTAAAATTGGAATTAACCAGCTTCGAGATTTGGTGTCTTTACGTTCAGTTGTGGATTTTTTTTTAAAAAAAATATTTGAATGTTATATATATTGGAGAATAAACCAATTTGAAAATTCAAAAACTTTTTCAAGAACAAAGTATTATTACAGCTTTCAGATTAAGGGAATTTAACGGACAGGATATTTAATAAGATTGAACGATAATCGAGACATTAAAAAGATCTTTTTGGCTATATCATTTCATACTCGAAACAGAGTACTAAAACATATAAGTTAAAAATTGAAAAAACAACCAATAACAGAGTGACATTTAAAGGAATTGAATTTTGAAAGTGAAAGTGAAAGTTTGAAGAAAGTAAAAATAGCTGGATGGTTGAATTTTGTGCAATACTTTAATACTCTCCGTATATTATTGATAAGGTATCTTTAAGCCTCCTTTTAATTTTTATAATTGTTTTCCTTTTTCACTCTTACTGTACATTATCATGTTAATTCATCTGGCCTTTATTGTACACCAAGTATTTTTCATTCTAGTTTTTGTTTTTTTATATAAGGTTATATGTTTTCCTATTCTGTCATTCTCCTGTTTCTTTCCAAATTATTGGTATGGTTTTTTTTGCTTTGCTTGTTTTTTAATAGTCACATGAGTTCTAGAAATGGAGGTATGGTATTAAGTGTTAAGGTTAGTGAATTTTAGAATATGATTCTTGATCAAAATTGAAGACTTTTACATGATTTTCACTAAATAAATGGAAGTAACTGTTTATTTTTTCTGCTCTTGTATTTATAAATGAAGCATTTATAATGAAGCATTTCTTCTCTAAATGCATTTTATAGAACACTTTCAAAACCAACCACTAATCATCCGTTGAAATGCTTCGACGGGAGGAGGAACAGACATAAGGTATCCGTTTAGTTAATTAGCGCCAAACGATTAAAGAGCGTTGCCAACCGTAACGCAGTAGTCACTTTCATTCGAAGTTTATTAAGAGGCATTCCGTTCCATCCTGAGGCAAGCCTTGGAACGAATTTAGCAAACTGTTCCTTTCTTCTTATTCGTTTAGCAAATATCTCTGTCCACTATCTACTCAGCCGCATCATTAAAATCTTTAATAAGCGGTCGATCAACTCCTCAACTCAGCTCTACAATGAAAATGGACTACAAAAGTAAACTGTGGTAAGAAAGGTGGTATTGCCAAATCGTTTAAATGAAACACGCTAGTGTGGCAAAAGTAGTTTTTGGATGCTAGCTGGGAAGAATAATTGGGTTTTACGTGCGTGAAGTTCATTGCTTGACCAGTATAATATCGTCTGCGTGAATTGAGATTAAGTTAAATTTAGCGCATTGTATGTGGGGAATATTACACTAAGCTATATATTCGTAGTGTAAAAAAGGGGAAGTTTTTTTTAAATTTATTTCATTCCATATGCATTTTTATGCATTGGTTTATAGAATAAATAAATCGTGTTAATTTCGGTGGGAAAATTATTACGAAAATGAAAATAAGTGTCGAGTTTCCCAATTTATTTGCAAAAACATTTTCTAATTATTATATTAATATTTCGATTAAACAAATCTACTTGTTTAATATTTCAAGAACTAAGTTCAAATTAATCATACATCTGAACAGAAAATTACGCATTCTTCATTTTTTTCGTATTATACTATGCTATATAAACTATTTTTTATTACTCTGAACAAAAAAATATGTACTCTGCATTTTTTTAATAATATACAAAGCTACATAAGCTTTTTTAATATTACATTGAACAAAAATTATGTATTCTTCCTTTTTTCATATTACTCTAAGCTATCTAAGCAGTTTTTTTTACTTTACTCTAAGCTATATAACCCTTTTTTATATTACACTGAACAAAACATGCACACTCTTCATTTTTTAAACATTATACTGTTAAATAAGCTTTTTTATATTACACTGTTACATAAGCCTTTTTATATTATACTGTTATATAAACCTTTTTATATTATACTGTTACATAAGCCTTTTTATATTACACTGTTACATAAGCTTTTTTTATATTACACTGTTACATAAGCTTTTTTTATATTACACTGTTACATAAGCTTTTTTTATATTACACTATTACATAAGCTTTTTTATATTACAATGTTACATAAGCTTTTTTATTTTACACTGCTACATAAGTTTTTATTAATATTACATTGTTGTATAAGTTTTTAAAAAATTACATTGTTGCATAAGCTTTTTTATACCACACTGTACAATAAATGTGTACTTTATTTTTTTATATTACTCTAAGCTATATAAGCCTTTTTTTATAATACACTGAACAAAACCTATGTACATTTCATTTTTTTATTACACTAAACTATATGATTTTTTTTATTTACACAAAGCTATATATTTAAAGTGCAAAAAAAACTAGAAGAAATTCTTAATTTATTCCATTCTATAAGTATTTGTATTTACTGATGAATAGTCACTCAGAATAAATAAATCACGTTAGTTTTGGGGAGGGGGGGTTAATGATTGTTGTGGAAAAGAAAATAATGGATGAGTTTTCCAATCTATTTGCAAAAACTTATTATAATTATCCCATTAAAATTTCGATTAAAATAATAGCCAAATCCATTTGTTTTATATTTCGAGAACCATGTTCAAATTAGTTAGACAACAATATAAAAAAATATGGAATTCTTAATTTGCTTTGAGTTTATATAGAATATTCGTTTCGAATTCAAGTGGCCGATTTAATTCTTCGACTGAAAGAATAAACAAATTCTTTTATTTATTATTTCGAACGTCAAGTTTAAATTAATTAGATATTTGCAGAAAAAAGTTCTAAATCTTTGTCGTATCGATTACAGTTCACTTTGACTATGAATGTACTGTAAGCGATTTCTTATTAAAATAGTATCCAATTATTATTAAAATAGTAATTCGGATTCCAATAATAAATAAATGTATAATAATAGTAAGATATAACAATAATGTTTATATGCATCAAGTGTTATTTATATCTTAATGGCACTCAGTACATATTATAAATCAAGAGGTTTGTTTACAAAAAGACGGTGGGTGGGTGGGAAGAAGAGAAATCAGTTTTATCAGAATGTTTTTATTACACTGTTCGTACGATTCGCCATTTCATTCGGCTGAGAAAGCAGTAAAGATATAATATCAACCCATTAACTTCCACAAACCCCATTTGGCGATTTTGAAATTTTGAGGATAAATTGGGGATTTTGGAATTACACCTGGCGCCAAACATATATTTGGTGCGTCTGACATTTTCGTTTCTTTTATACATAGAATAAAATGAAGTCTGCTGAGAATAGCTAGATGTTGAAACTTCAAAAACTCGAGAAATAGTTAATGAGTATTGGTGATATTAATACCTTTTTTTTCGAGCATTTATTGGGAGCACTTTAGTATATTAAAGTCATATCAAAATAAAAAAAAGCAGTTCTATAATTGCACTTTTAACTTTGTATCTATACTCGCATGCGCAAAAACATCAAACTGCACATGTGCAAATAGCGAAAGTTGTGGTATGCATAAGCGATACATTTCTCTATTTACGTCTGATTTTAAACAGTGATTCAAAACTCAATATATCCCACCTTCAAAAAAATTCAACTTTGGTCGTAAGATGAAAGAAACGCTCGATTAGCGAATATCATAGAAATCATAGAAGTCTTTGGATGGATGAAATAACCTCCTGCCTTTAAAGCGCACTGCAACTGAGTTGCGGAGATAGAATGAATCTCCTGAGGAACGAAATGATCACCTGTGTTTTGTCTACGGACATATATTTTTACCTTTGTAACAGTAGATATTTTTCTAAATGTGTGCTATAAAAATTGTTTTGTAACTAATTTTCATGATTTTTTTTGTTGGCTTGATGCCACATTGGCTGGAGGCTAGATTTAAGTTTAAAGCTAATTTTTCTTTTTGGATGCTAGGCACCTGGCGACGCTGTGCGGGTACTGCTAATATATATATATATATATATATATCTAATATATAAAATTCTCGTGTCACAGTTTTCGTTGCCATACTCCTCCGAAACGGCTTGACCGATTTTGATGAAATTTTTTGTGCTTATCCGGTATCTATGAGAATCGGCCAACATCTATTTTTCATCCCGAAATATCAATTAGTTCAGGAGAAATTAATTAAAACCCCTTAATTTCTGTGAAATTAAAACCTGTAAAGTTACTTTCCGAGTGAAACCCGGCCTTCCGGAGAAGAAATCGCTCATGAGTACCTTTTCGTCCAGTAAAACCGCGTTTTTAAAATTGCCATCGTTACGCGTCCGTTCAACTTATACTCAATATCGCTGTGGAATCGGATGGACTTTTTATCGTAGACCACGGAGGTATAATTTATTTTACGAAATATCGACGCAAAAATTAAATATCGATTTTTTTTTAAAAAAGGTCCTTTTTGGCGGGTCTATTTCTTGAACGACCCTGTAAAATAGACGCTTAGCTGGAAAAGTACAGAAAATATGTTTCCTGAAAGGCAATACGATATAGTATTCTGCAATATAATTTAAAAAATCGAATTTTTAAAACTGAATTTTTGACGAATTTTTTAACGAAGAGGCAAAATTTCGCTTTAATATTGAATTACGCCGAAACTTTTCAAGATAACTCAATCAAATTTTTTTTACATAAAATCCGATAAATTTTTCAAAATCGTGTGAAAGATTGAAAAAATCTGATAGAAAATTGCGCATTTAAAAATTATTTTGTCGTTTATTGGGTTTCCCTCTTCAACATTACAAATCTAATCCATTGATAAATAAAAATGAGACTAAATTTTTTTTGTATAATTTGGCATTGCTTTGGCACACTCTGATCAATTTTGAAAACAATCCTGCAAAAATTACGCGTCTTATGAATTCATTCCAGTTTTTCCACCTCGCATACTTCACCTGAAAGTTGGGACACCAGTAATGCAACTACGAAACCTTCCTCCACCTAAATTATGCTATGACACCAGACTACGAATGACTAGACTTAATAAGTATGTAATCGAAGCTACGATTATTACTGGATGTGCTCGAGGAGTGTTGGTTTTAATACCCCGCAGTCCACTAATTCCGTCGAGCTATCCTTTTGAATTTAGAAGAGTGCAGTTTTCCGTAAAAGTTTGCTTTGCAATAACCGTTAATAAGTCACAAGGACAGAAATTAAAAGTAGCAGGGATCAATTTAAGAGGAGAATGTTTTTCAAACGGCCAATTTTATGTAGCTTTCTCCCGAGTCAGTTCATCTAGCAGCTTAATGAATTTATCAACAGAAAAAAAAACTCCAAAAATTTTTGTATACAAAGAAGTTCTTGCTTAAACACAGGTATAACAATAAAATGTAGATGGCCTGCGTTTGAAAAGAAAATAACTACTTTAAAAGCATCCTTAAGGATCGGTAAGGACAAGGGCATATATATAAAGAATCCAGGGGCGCCCGGACCCTCCCAAAATTAGGAAAAAATTATAGACAATAAGTAATTATTATAGAGGAATTTCGTAACTAAGTGCACGTAGCACTGTTATCCCCCACTAATTCCATTACCCGAGCAATGCCGGGTACGGGAATGCTAGGAAATTATTTATATGGCAAAACAACGTTTGCCGGGTCAGCTAGTATATATATATCGTTTTTTAAATAAATTAATCTTAATGCACATGTCAAACTAATCCCATATTCTTATTAAAGTGTTACTGCAATGGCTCTGAAATTCTCCTATTTAATGCATTAGAAATAACACTTTATATATTAATCAAAAGAGGCACTCTTAATACCATAATCAACCAACGCATGCCTTCTCATTGGATTCAAACTCACATTTAATCCTTCTATTAAACCCCCTGAAAAACACATGCTCTATTGCTATCATTGGCCTACATTCACACGCGCACACTGCCACATACTTTCGCATGTCGAATACGCATGCGAGTCGACCTTGAGAAAAACCGATGAATCGTGCAAAAGAGCATTTTAAAAAAGGAGCATTTACATAAGTACCTTATCACAACCCCGTCTTCAACCCCGGAAGATGACCCGGAGAACTATTTCCGGTCAAAACCTCCCTACCCCTGCCTTAATACCCATCCTGAAAAGAAACGCATAACAAACAAAAACTAATAGGATGAAGTTATGTCTTTATTTCTCCGCTCCGATCTGCTATTCACGACTTTTGATTCGAAATGCGCGGTCACGTAGGTTGAATCGAATCAAACCGATAATCGCCAGACAATGATTCTGCTGTTGGAAGCGCCTTCGCACTTTTGACTGTCCCTATCTAGGTGTGCGACTACGTTAATCTCACGTGCGTTTTTGTGACGGGGAATCAGGTACGGTTGTGATAACAGAGTTGGTGGGATTTAACAGTGGAAAAAAAGAGAAGCACAATCAGTAAATGATGTCACTAAGTATTATATGTTATGTAATAATCCGTTTGGAGGGATGATAACTGTGGGAAAACGGTTTAGAAAGTTTAGTTTCTCAACAAAGGTTAAATATGATGTGGCTAGAGATGAGTTGAGCTGTGGAAATAGATAAGGACAGTAACTGGTTTATTTAGTAATGGGCTTCTTGATTAGTATTCATGATGATAATGTATTTGGAAATTAAAGAATTAAAATACTATATTTGCATGATTATTCATCGCTTCTTATTCTAAAAAAAATAATCAATTAAATTTATTTGGAAAAACGAATAAAAAATATATCGTTTGCGAAAAAAATGATAAATATGTAGAGGATATTTCCAGTGAACATGATATAATTTCAGTAGAAATTTAAAAATAACATGTGTTGTTCGAAATAAAATACATTTTGTATTTAAAAAGCATTCTATGTACGGTCAATCAATTACAGCAAAATTTTAATTAAATTTAATTAATTGCTGCTTATAAATGAATCCATGATTTAAAAAAATAATGAATTAAATTATATTTTAAAAACTGAATAAAAAAATATCGTTTGCACAATTTTTTTTATAAACAATAGAGAGTATTTCCAATAATTATGATATAACTTAGGCTTAGTAAAGAAATAACACATATTACAATAAAATATATTTTCGATTTAAAAATTACTTTGTATACTTTTAGTTTATTACATGTTTTTATGTGTTATTTTATAACATTACGTTATATAACAACATTATATTAATCACAATTATTATATTAATTATTATATTATATAATTATTATATTAATCACAACTGTACTTCAAAGAAATGTCACGTATAGAAACTTTAAAATTTATTTAAAAATGTTGAAACTAAAATTAATTTAAGAAATTTTTTTTGATATATTGCAGATATTAAATAAAAAAATCATTTGATTAAAAATACGTAGAAACTATTTTTAAAGATGGTAATGCAATGTTATTCTAAAATATTAATTTAAAAATCATACAATAGAGAAAAAATGACATTGATATTATAAAATTGAATGGATTTTTTAATATAAATGTGTTAATAAAATACAAAATATCACAGAAAATCATTATTACTTTGTTAATATGGGGCCCAGCATGATAAGAAACAAATCTAGCATAAATTACATGTACACAGAGATTCCACTGTCGGTTAATGCTATGTAATGACATATTATATGGTAATTTGATTGCAGATTTGATAATTGCGTGAATCGGCGAAGAAAATTTTCTAAACAATAGTTATATCGGTCTTATTGTAGACGTCTTAAATATTGGTGGTCTTAATGACAGTGAGTTCTTTAATCAGCAATGCTTGCTGATAATTAGTTTTAAATAGAAATCTTAGTAGACAGGAGATGTTAAAATCTTACAACTATTTTAAGATTATTTTTTGGGCAAAAGTATGAAGATTAAAACTTGTAAAAGAGTGATATGTTGACTAAAATACTCCAGTTGAAATTTAAGGCATATTTATCAATTTAATTTATTTTTAGTAATTTTTTCCTGAAATTATTTAATTTTTAATTTTCTTATTATATTGCTTCCAAGGTCTCAAGTTTCTGTTTTTCATGCAGTCATATTACTTTCTAAATGCCTTATCATACTAGTAAAATATCGTCTACATTTTCGTGGACAAACGGCACAAAAATGACGTCACTTGAACATTTGCTGTCGGGTAAACCTAAAAAAGGTGTATATTATGGTGTATTTATCGCCCTTTATTCACTGCTTCTACTTAGTTGGCGTCAATCGCGCCATTCTTGGCACACTACATCACTGTCAAAATTTAACATGATTGATTGTATTTCGTTTGCAAATGATATTTCCACCATCATCGTCTTTATTTTCAAACTGGTTTATAAAAGCTCACGATGGCGAAAATTCTACTTGAACGGTTGCCTGTTGGTATAAATCGAAGACTGTCCTCGAAAATGTAGACGGTATTTTGCCGTGTGATAAAGCCCTAATACATAAATAAAAAAGCATTTTTAAATTTATTTATTATTATTAGTCAAAATTATTATTTAAATTTGTATTTTTAATAAATTTCATAATTCATGATTACAAACATTATTAAATTTTGTAAATAATTTTTTCTCAAATTCACAAATCTCGTATATAATTATGACATTTAATTAAAACTAATAAACTACATGATCATTTAATTTTGAAAATATTAAATATATATAAAATATTATTATTGTTTTGTAAATGACGGCTTATAGTTAAAAAAAAATTAAATAATGACATTTACTAAGAGGTGAATGAAAAAATTTACTGTCACAAATAAAAAATATCAAATTTAAAAACATGCAGTAATTATTTATGAAATGTCGAAATATTTACAATATATGAAGACTCATATATGAAAGGCTCATTTCCCTTTAAACCATTTGTTTCTGATTTCTCAGAATCATGTTTGATATATTGCAAAATTTTCAAAATGTAAAATGCATTCAATTATGAATAATAAAGTTGAATATTTATAGAAAAACTTTTCAGAGAAAAAAAAATTGTAATAGTATGATACAATATTGAGGGAGCTCAGATCCAAGAAAAAAGTCTATAAAAGATCGAACGTTCTATGAAAATTTACCCCAAAAATGTATCATATTTTATAATAACGATGTTATAAACATCTCTACTCCAAGATAAAATAGTGAATCTTGATCAAGACCATGTATGCCATGTACTCATAATTTTATTTTTAAAGTTTTTCACATGGAAGATACGTTCATGTGTGAGTAACTTCTTAGAAAATAAAAAAAAATCATATGTATTATTATCCACATCCATTTGGTAAAAAATAGTTACAAAAAATTTAAGATTATTTTAGGCTGTTAAATACTCGGTACAGAGTTAATATACAAATACTAGAAAGCTGAATATGTACTTAGGATGCCTTTTTTGAAACCAACTGAAATCAAAATGTGAACATAAATTACAATTTTAGTCAAAAAATCATATATCAGATTTAAATTTATTTAATTAGGTCTTTGAATAATCGTACTTCATTTTGATCAGTTCTATAATTTAAATGGAAAATCTGTTTGCTGAATTTTAGGAAACTTTCATTTATCGTTTTCTATGTTTCTTAAATTTGTATTGGAACAGTTGGATAGGCTTTTATATTCTAATTTAAATTTTGACCGAAATGTATAACTCCGGTGTAAACCGACTCAAACCAATTTTATCCATCTTACTCAAAGTAAATCTAATTTTTAGAATTATCGTGTTCTCATATATATAAACAGACTAAGAGACAGATAAACGTAATTTCAGCCGACAGGAGTGGTTTTTAGGAAACTGTCATGCATATTCAACAAAAAAAGATCTTATCGCCTGCACCCATATAATGGTGGACAGCGGGGAACCCCACAGAATGTCTTGCAAGGCATTGACAAACAATTGTTAAAAATGGAGATCTTAAACGTGAATCTAGCATTTTTACTTAATCCATTGTTCGAATACTTATTTTGGGTAATTTTTTTCAAATCCTACTAATATTTCACACTTCTTCTCTCTCTATATCTTGTTCAAATTTTCAATCGTTAATAAAATACTTTTTATTCATTCACTCAAGTTCAAATACACATTTTAACATATAGGGGATGACACTCAATGTCAATGCAGTTTTTTTCAATTAATAATTCATTAAAAATAAAATTAAGGAAATTTGTAATATTTTATATGTGAACAGTTTGGTTTCGAACAAACAGATGGCGCCACAAAAAAATTACCAATTTTTTTTCAATTCCTACTTTTAGTTTACATGGTCTTTGTATATATATAGTCCAATTTTTTATTAATCGTTAATTTTTATTTAATGATTATTTAATAAATATTTTAATCCTAAGTAATTATTTAATAAAAAGTAACTAAAATAAAAAAATTTCTTTGCTGAGCGAATTAGGAATTGAATTAACCTATTTTTATATTATTTGTTCAGATCACTTAAAATCAAAATTTTACACTTTAAAATTGCAAATCCTTCACCCAAATTCAATTTATTTAATCAAATCATTAAGTTTTTACGTTTACATGCATTCGAAAATACAGACCAACAGATGGTCAGCAGCATGACATATTTTGCTTAAAATTTAAAGAAAAAAATATATTTTAGATGCTAAACTTGCCTATCAAATTTTATCTACCAAGCTCTTTGCGTTTTCTAGTTATTGTTTAGATTCGAACGGTCAGATAGACAAATCTCCTTAGAACATCTCTTTAAAATCTGATAGAAATCGACAAATTTAATATAAAATACACATACCAAATTTCCTCTATCTAGCTCAAAATGTTTTTGAGTTGTGTTCACAGACAATGCGACAAATAGACATTTTCTTTGTATTCTTTATAAGAGAGAAAGAAAAAAAAATGATTTCTTTATGTAACTAAAAATGTTCACATCCGAATTGTAATTTTTTTTGTCACTTTAAAGATATTTGTTAAAGTCAATAAAATGGAAAGGTAAGTTACAGACTTTTTCCATGCTTTATATATCTTGCTATGAAAGTTTGTTTTAAAATTTTCATTCTTCTTTTTATCATGTGAGAATAAGATGTTGTTTTCGTTAGGAGTTTTTGAATAATTGAAGGTAACGAATAATTGAAGCCCAGAATCGCATAGGCAGTGAGCATAAATTGCAATACTTATCAACATCTTTTAATTGCATATATTTTTTACCTGCTTTTATCAGTATTGCATTATTATTATGTATTCTTTTTTTAAAGATTGACCTGCTCTTATCAGTATTGCATTATTATTATGTATTCTTTTTTTAAAGATTGACCTGCTCTTACCAGTATTGCTTTATTATTAAGTATGCTTTATTGACAGCAGATGTGTTTGTTTTTATTATATAGATATAAAGAAAGAGAGAGGGGGATAGAGACCGATAGTCTCGTGATTGTTTCAAACCGGTTTAAACTGGTTAAGGATTTTGAAACAATTATGTTCTCAAATGATAACTTGAAATTTGCCATCGTAGAATTCATTTTTTTTTAATTTACATTGAAAATCTCTATTTAAATTTTCCTAAATTTAAAGTGGGAGTTTTTATTGAATATGGATTCGATAGTATCTTCTATATTGAAAAATAAATTTAATACATTCCATGCATCATTATTTAATTGTCTTGATTAAGCCGATTATAGTACTTACTCCACATTTTGTTGATTTCATTTGAGAAAACATTATGTTTGATTTGTGGAAGCTGGGAAATTTCTGGACGAAAGCACAAACAATGTATTGTCATTCTCAAATGCTTTTGTTATGGCATCATTTATTATATTTTTCTTAAATCCCTCATTCACACATTTCAGCCAAGTCATTCACCGAGTCCTGCAAACCTTTCGCCAAAGATTAAAAGCCATTAAAAATGAGCTTTCTAGAATCATTTTTATTGCACGCAGTTTTGCAACCGTTTTGAGCAAATATTGACACAAGAGTTTTGATCATTCGCCAAAATATAATTTTTTGAGCTAATTTTTCGCCAAATGAAATCTTATCATATTTTATTGCAACCCTAAAAATAATGGTTGACTAAAACGGTAGACATTGAGTTTTTGTAAAGTTGGCGCAATTTTATTGGCGTAATTTTTTTTAAAGTTAATTTTATTTACTTGATCTTCATATCAATTTAGGATAAGTATTAGATGGAAAAGAAAATATTTCATTTTTCTCATATCGGAATATTTTAGAATATGTAATGAAGAACAACAGAATGTTCGCGACTTTTCTGTTTATTATTGTAATTTTATTTCCAAAACTATGACATCAATGGCATACGTCACTGGCAGATTGTTTCCAAAGCGTGATTCTAATTTCACGTGGCGAGAAATTTTTCTAGATGGACAATTATCGAATAATTTTCATCCTCCGATCTGAGTTACAGGACGTATTCATAAAATCTCTCTCTCTCTCTCTTTTTTTTCTTTTTCTTTTTCTTATGCGTCCCCTTCCATTTTTTTCCAATGTCACTCTAGGAATAATAAATATCTGAAATAGATAATGATAATAATAATAAAAAGACACCTGCTCTTTCATAATGTCATATTTTCCAAAATCAAAATGTCACGATTCGCAAACATATTTAAAATGCGAAATTAGGACGACACCTGATTCAGTTTTTTCTATTCTCAAATCGATGCAAGTCCAGGTTCTTATCCCAAAAGCACACATATTGCATCTTATTTCATGTATGACACAATCATGTGAACGTTAGAAGAGCGAATCGGCAATTGGTATAAATATTTGCAGATGATACCAGGTGTTCTTCGATACAGCGACACAACCTATAAAAAGATGGACTGCTCCACTAAAAGCAGCACGTTTTCATCACGCGGTCTCTAGGTAAACATCCTAAATAGAGATTGTCGTTAGAGTTTCGTTTTTAATTCGGTTTCGGCAGCTGGCAATGCGCAAAATCGTGAGTTCTTGTAGTTCGAGATGGGAACTGTCAGCAGCAGAGCAAACAGTGATGTTCTGGATATTACAAAACAATCAAAATGAATGCAATAAATGCTAATTCGCTGAACTCGATATATTTTTTAAAAAATACCAAGGTTTATTTTTTTATTAGAAGGAGTCTTGAATATTTGCCATTATAAATAATTTTTAAAGATGGGCTATTATTTATGTACTAAACACATGATAAATTTAATTTTGATCATTTAAAAGCATTTAAATTTGAGATATAATATTTCTGAAATTTATCATAGATGGCGCCACCGGTTTGGAATCAAAATTTAATTTAATTAATGATTAACTTATAAATTTTAACACAGTGCATGGCAAAATGAAACCACGTTTAATATCCATCCAAATTGTATTATTATCATGTCAGAATATGATGTTGTTTTTGGGATGAGGTTTTGGCGTCAACAAAAATCCGTAGGCGAAAAATTGAAATTTTATCTGTACGAGCATCTCTAACAAGCAGCTTTTAATAACACGTTACCCTTGCATTCACTAAAGCTCAGATTTTAAAAAAAATAATTTAATGACTACCGCAAATAAAACCAAGAAAAATGTCATTTTGAGCACGGGATTAAATGAAATGAAATAAATAAGAAATGTTATATTTTTCTAAAATATTAATGCGAGGCAAAGTTTTTTGGATCGTTTGCAATACTAAAGTGACTCATTCAATGAAGCAATTAAAATGAATAAAAATATTTTTTAACTCGAGTGAGCACGTGGTGCTTAACCGTTCAAGAAATGATGTTCTGACACGATACATTGAAATATCCATAGCATCTTATTTTTTATATTACTTGCCAATAACAGGGAAGAAGATTGAATAAGGAAGTTTGCAAAAACCTCATATAGAATTTCATTTTTTAAGAACATGAAACAAAACAAGTTAAAATAATGAATAAAAGCTCGCAAAAAAGGCATACGTGAATAGTTTTCTTAATTCCCAAATTTTATAATTCGATTACGCTGAATGATATAATGGTAAATAATCCTGTATTCAAGGGATAGGTACTGTGTCATAATAATCAATATCCATGCATTGTGAATCTTAATGTCAAATTTATTGTTACTCTAGTCATTACTTGGCACTTCTTAATGACATAAATACTTCTGGTGATGCTTAAAACGATAATAGTTTAATAGTTAAACAATGTCTTCTTTATCTATGCGGATAGAAAATATTTGTTTTCTTTACCGATAAATATTCATCAAATTGATTGAAAGGATAAGAATTAAAAATATTCCTTTGTCACATCTTGCAGTGAATTATGGATGCTCTGAAAGAGAGTTAAACGCTTTCTTTTGAAATTTATTTATGAATTTAAGGAACTGTACTTCTTTCATGATGTAACTAGATGTAGATATTCCTCAGAAAATTTGCGAAGTCCGGCAATATTTACCAAATGTATAATGAATGAAAAATACTGTAATCTTGTAATAGAGACTCGTATCGTTCGATAACGAGGTCGAATTTAAATAAGCCTTTTATTAAATCGAGATTGATGAATTATTCTGACAATAGAATGCAAACTCTTGTTCAAGAATAGTCTTACATAAATTGAAGATTCTTTCATCCCTTCGGGGGGTCAATAAATTGAAGACCAATCATGCTTGAGGACTAAACACTGGGAGTTCCACGTTAAGCCTACTTCCAACGACCTGCGAATCTTCAGGCGGGTCAAGTTTTCCCCCGTTTTACGCCTCTTGCGGTTTCTTGGGGTCCTTTGATGCCTGTGGACGCTGCTGAAGTTTTCTTGCAAATTGTCGGTAAAGTGTGCAGACATCAAAGGACCCCAAGAAACCACAAGAGGGGTAAAACAGGGGAAAGCGTGGCCTGCCTGAAGATTCAGACTTCGGTGGAACTAGGCTTTCGTCTGACTTCTTAAGGGGCAGCTAAGCCGCAGTTACACGACCCGTCGAACCTTCAGACGTGCCATGCGCTACCCCTTTTTACCCCTCTTGCGGTTTCTCGGGGTGCTTTGACATCTGTGGACGTGTTCGAAGTTTTCCCCCAAATTGTCGGTAAAGTGTCCAGGCATCAAAGGACCCCAAGAAACGACGCGTCGAATCTCCGACGAGCCACGCTTTTCCCCGTTTTACCCCTCTTGTGGTTTCTTGGGGTCCTTTGATGCCTGGACACTTTACCGACAATTTGCGGGAACACTTCGGACGCGTTCACCGACGTCAAAGCACCCGGAGAAACCGCAAGAAAGGTAAAAAGGGGGAAACGCGTGGCTCGTCTGAAGATTCACAGGTCGTGTAACTGCGGCTTAAACCAAATTCCAACAAAGAACCATCGTGTAAACTGGTCTGGTACACTTTAAATCAGTCGGGGCAAAACGCCCATCCATTTGTGTGATGCGGATGTTTGAAAAGGAGTGGGAGCTACAGTTCAAATGACGTCCTCATCATCTAATCATGGTTCAAAATTACTAGGTAAATCCCAAAATAGGGACCCCACAGCCTTCGGTGAAGAAAGCCTATGTGGGCACTGTAAGCCTTGGTCGACAAAGAGATGTCGTTCCACTGAGTTTGGTTAAACTGGTCTTCTCGTATCATATTTGAAAAAAATGATAAACTGATGAATGCATTTTCTGTGAATGAAAGATTGGTCTTCTGTAGATTACGTTTTATTTTGCATCTAAAAATTGGTTGACTGAAGAAAAGTTTTCTGTACACTAAAAATTAACATTTTATAGGAAATGTTCCATTTTGCCTTAAACTAATGTTTTACTGTAGAATGATTTTCGATAAACTGAAGATGGGTCTTCTTTAAGTTGTATTTGGTTCTGACAACAGAATACAAACACTGGGTGATTAAAGAATAATCTCATGTGACCTGAAGATTCTTTCATCCTTTCAGTGGATCGATAAACTAAGAATCAAGCATGCTTGGGAATTAAACACTAGAGATGTCCGTTAGGCTGACGACGTAATCGGGACATTAGCTTCGCATTCCAGGGTCCACGAACAAAAAAGTAGATATGGGCACTGTAGGCCTTGGCCTAGAAAGATTACTCTAAGTTTAGTTAAACTAAAGATTGGTATTCTATCGTAACTGAAAATTGATGGACTGTAGAATGGCTTTTCTGTGAATTAAAGATTGGTCTTCTGTAGATTACGTTTGACCTTGCATATTAAGATTGGATGATTATAGAATAGTTTTCTGTAAACTAAAATTGACCTTTCTTTAAGAAATGCTCTATTTTGCTTTTAAATATTATTCTACTGGAGAAGGAATTTCTATAAATTAAAGATGCGTTTTCTTTAGATTGTATTAGATTCTGCATAAAAGGCATTTTAGAGTATAGAAAATAGTATAGAAATGCCCCGAGTTTTCCAATTTGTCGATATGTAATTTCAGAAAAATGAAACCACGGTAATTCAAAAATGCGTCGACTAAAATATATTAAATTTGCTATGGAATTTTGTGTTTACAAGTACAGCTATATCAAATTTTTGTTTCAGTCGATTGAGAAAAACATGAATGCCAAGAATGACAATAATAACTCGCCAAGAATTATTATTGTCATTCTTGGCATTCATGTATAATTCACAATATAATTCAGTAAAAATGATAAATTTACGTCAAAAGTTAAGATTTCGCCATTAATTTGTACGCCAAATGCATGTAAAGTGTTCTCTGGGATTATATTTATTATATAATATGCGAGAAATTTTGTGCAGATTACTCCCTCTGAGATACAACAGGAGAGAGCATCACCACCTTTTCACCAAGGATATTTAGCGCCAAATATGGCAACCATATGTTGTCGTTGAAGGATATCTTTCTACGGGAGATAAGACAAGAGCGCGGGAGGTTGGCGATTTTGAAAAGTGCGCCAAGGGGGAGATGTTATCTGTGGATTAACCCCCCCCCCCCAGGTTTAAATCGTATTATTTCACTTGAACATGACTGCACATATTGGCAAATGACATTTTGTCACAATGATTTATCACACCATAAATTAATTTTTCGCTACTATTTTACGCCAATTTCATATAAGACGTTCTCTGGAATTACGTGTATTATAGAGTATTCTATACATTTTGTAAGGATTACTCTCTCTGGCTTGAGTTATTGTATTCACTTGAACATACAGATTGGTAAATTAGATTTTGTCACAATGAATCATCACGTCAAAAGTTAAGATTTCACAACTACTGTACAATTGAAACTATTAGT
>JAOUZG010013621.1:1380988-1395926 GCA_026289955.1 Argiope argentata | reverse complement strand
GCAGACCCCTCCATCTGGTTCGAATTATAGTATGAACTTGAAAATGAAAATACAGATAAGAAAATGGAATTTTGCAAAATGAGTTATCGCGTCAAAACTTAATATTTTGCAAATTTTGTGCGCCAAACGAATGTAAGACGTTATCTGGAATTGCGTTTGTTATAGATAATGCGAGCAATTTTGTGGAGACCCCTTCCTCTGAGCTGAGTTATCGTACTAACTTAAATTTGAACGGACAGATTGGCAAATCACATTTTGTCCACAATATAACATGAACTTCCAATTTTCGTTTAGTTTCCACAATCCGCATTTCTTTTGAAAAATTTTGTTCATTTTTATATTTTTAGTTATCATGTTTCGAAAGAGAAAATTTCAAGAATGTAGTTTCATATCCATGGAAATTTCAAAAGTAGAGATTCTGCAAATGTTTTTTGACGATCACGATGATTTCTCTTTCTATATCTCCGATTAGAACCCAATACAAATGTAGCATATTTGTATTTGTTCATAAAATTTATCTGGGAAAATTTTATTGAACTTTAATATTATAATTTTATTATAAAATCTGGGCAAATTTAATTTTGAAAGAATCTAATTCAATATTTCTTATGCTAAAACTAATATTTATTTTTTCTTTGTTCTTCGCAATGAGTTTTTGTTATACCTTAACAACTTCATACAAAGGGTAAAAAAATTAGCTGCGAGAGTTGTATTTTTATATTCTTTATGCATAAGTAAAAACCTATCCACGTATTTATTCGTGATCCTTATCAGTAATCACTTATTTGACAGGCAGGCAGAAAATGCAAAATAATCATATCCGTAACTGTTTACGCAGGAAGTCGGAAAGTTAAGTAATGAGTTTCTCTTCGAATTCATACATCCAAATTAAGTGTGGGACCACCCTCAGGTCGGGGGGGGGGTTCTCATGCGGTTCAGGTTTTGTTTCTGTCAATGCTTAATGTCTTCGGGTCCTTCTGTCGGAAGTGATCCTTATCTGTGGTCAGTAGTCCGTTTAGTTTCGCTCACTCGATAATGCGGTGTAATTCAACCGTATAAATAAACAACGGAAGCAAACAAACATCCCTTGAATATATGTGGAAACCTTTTACATCTCATTGGCTGATTTCGGCTTTTATATTTATGATTTAACAGTCGTCTTCGGTGACCAGCAGTTAACGGATGTAATTAATATAATTAATCACTTTAACTAATTTTTATGTACACCATTTATTCAAATTAAGCGTAATCAATCAATTTCAAATTGGTGTACTGGCATAAAATACCAAAAGCATTCTATGGCGAATGATTTAGGGACGAGTAGCCGAAATTCTGTTGTTATTGTTATTAATGGCACTTGGCCGTGGTATCAGCAAGTTTTACAGGTATCGAAAGGAGCGTCTCTTGTTTTTGAAGCAGCGCCAACTAGGGCTAAAAGTATGACTTAGCTACTCACTCATCATATTCGCTTGCACAGCCCCTTTTTACAGAGGGGGGGGGCTCATTCGTACATCTCACAGATAGTAAACAGAAGAACAACCAGCAACCAGACAGAAGAACACGCCCAGCTCTCGGAGCAGACGCGCTTCTCCTATTCCACGATGCGAGGGGACAGAGTTCTAGAAGAGTTCAGGTGTCCTCCTCGTCAACTGGTCATGGTTTAAAACTACGCCGTCCTAAAATTGACCTAGTGTTGCTTTACAATGAGAATTAATATAACTAAACTTTTTTTCTTTAAATTACCTTAAAGTTTTTAAGTGATTTTTTTATTGCAAAGAAATCCCATCTCTGTTTATGATTAAGATATGCACAGTATTTTTAAAGTGCTTCCCCGTCTTCGGGATGACTTAAGCAAAATGGCAAATTTCATTTAACATAAACATTATATTTCTGAATTCTAAAGCTCCAGTACTATTTTATATGCAGGTATATATTTTTATTTTCTTGTTTATGAAGTATACAAAAAGAAAGTATAATAATTATAAAATTCAAATTCGAAATTTTAGCGAATTAACAAGTTTTGTGTTCTCCTAAATAGGAATATCAAATTTTTGGAATCATGCTATCTGTATGTGAATACAATAACTGAAAAATACTTTGAGCTATAAAGTTTGTGCAATATAATCTCTATTCAAAAATTGTATGTTTCTATTTAATTTTTAATGGCGCTCATTCGCAGACAGTTAAGCTGTCCAAGAACAAGTAAACAAAACAACAAGTAACTACAATCATAAAAAGCTAGATGTATAGAATTTAGCAAAAGAAATGTAGATTATTATCAGATTTCAAATCAAATCCGTCAAAATGTTCACTGAATGTCAATTTTGGTATTACGATGCATATAAACGCATTAGTTCAAAAACACAACAATATTCATACATAGTATAAAATGAAGTCTCCTGAAAGCGTCTGTATATACTGGAACCACAAAAATAATCTGATACCGTAGATATTTATACCATTTTGTAGAGCATTTACTGGGGAAGGTTTTAGTACATTAAAATCGTATCAAAATAAAAAAAAAGAAGTTTTATAATTACGATTTTAACTTTGCATTAATCCACGCATGTGCGAAAACCTCAAACTGCACATGTACAAACTGCAAGAACTGTGGTATGCATATGCGATACATTTCTTTGTTTACGTCTGATTTGAAACAGCAATTCAAAACTTATTATGCACCCCCGAAAAGGAAATTCAACCTTGGCTGAAAGATGACAGAAACGTTCGATTAGCAAATATCAGAGAAATAATGTTCATGCTTAGGGAAGGAGAGTCTTTTGGTGAGCTAAATAAACGTCTTTCTTTTACCCTCTTTGGGCCGAATTTTTGTTTTAATTCAAAAAAAAAAAAAATGGGGGAACGAAAAATCAGAAATTATAAACCTATATACGCAATTAAAGACAAATTTTGTGTTTAAACACTTTTATTGCGTTAAAATCATTATGTGACTTTCAAATCACACCGGCCTATAATATTTGCCCTTTCTGTGTATAATAGCTCAAATGCGAAAGTCCCTAAAACAATTTTCATTTGGTGTAAGGCATAAATGTACATGCATCCATAAACGTAATTTGGTAATCACTGACAAAAGCACATATAATTTCAGTTGGATCAAATGGTTCGCGTAGTTTTACTGCCAACAGTTTGCACAGCCATTATTTTGCTGTTTAGGGTTGATGAGCATAACAATGGTCATGAATACCAGTATTGGTTGTGTTTGCAATGTTATAGAGTTAAGACTTAAGCGCCATCTCATGAAAAAAGTTATATTTATTTTGTAAAATGTCGATAAATTAAAATGTGACCTGAAAGTTACACGGACTCATAGAGGGTTAATTCCCATCACAACTGAATTGCGGAGATAGAATTAGTCTCCTGAGGAGCGAATTGATCGTTTGTGTTTTGTCTACGTACATACCATATTTTTACCTTTCTAAATAAATTCTAATATTTCTGAAAAGTGTCTAAATATTTCTGAATGGGTGTTATAAAAATTGTATTGTAGCTATTTTAGATAATTTCTACACATATGTTGTTTTTATGTTTGATTCATATTGTGTAACATGTCCATTCCATATCGGGTGGAGGCTAGACTTGAGCTTAAAGCTAATTTTTCTTCTTGGACGCTATGGCATGGGCAACGCTGTGTGGGTACTGCTAGTACACGTGGGACACTCGACGTGTTCTGGTATGGCGGGAGAGGGGCACTCGAAATAACCCCGCATTCGTTCGTGAAAGGTCACAATACAGACCAGCTGGATGGATGGTATGGGGTGGAATCAGCATTGGAGGACGTACGGACCTGCATATCATTCGGAATGGCACTTTGATGAGCCGAAGGTATGCAGACGAGATACTGCGATCTCATGTCATCCCTTACGCTGGAACCATTGGCGATTCCTTTATATTCCAGGATGAAAATGCCCGACCGCATGGAGATCGTCTGGTGGAGAACATGCTTGAAG
This sequence comes from Argiope argentata, assembly GCA_026289955.1. Lineage (NCBI taxonomy): Eukaryota > Metazoa > Arthropoda > Arachnida > Araneae > Araneidae > Argiope > Argiope argentata. Next base: position 1,391,958 of record JAOUZG010013621.1, on the reverse strand, counting down.
CTGAAACAATATAGCGTATGGAATGGCCAGCGTGCTCTCATGACCTGAATCCAATCGAGCATGTTTGGGACATGCTCGGACGACGCATTGCCAAGGCCGCCTGTGACTGTCCCAGACTTGGAGATTGCACTGCTTGAGGAATGGAACAGTATCCCCCAAAGTCTAATCGATAACCTCATTGCATCCATGGCAAACAGGTGTGCAGCAGTCTTAGCTACTCGAGGAGACCATACGCCCTATTTACACTTTGCTGACCGGTGACGAGCTAACTCGTCTTTTCATGTCCAAACGTTGTTGACCGGTGAACTTGCACTTGCATTATCTGTCTCAATATATAACACCGAGGGCAATATAGAACATTGCAAAAACTTGGCGTATCGTGTTTAGTCTTGTCCGCTCTATAACAGAAAAATTACTTTTCCTAGTATTTACATTTTTATCAGAATTTTAGTAAAAATCCAAAAATTTCAACCATGACGGAACGTATCGGCGAAGAACTTTTTGATGTTCCAATTCAACAAAATTCATTGGAGTTTTTTTTTAGAACGTTTTACTTTCATATTCAATTACAAAAAAATAGCCGGTGACATGACATAGTTTCTGTGTAAAATTGCCGGTCACCAAAGTGTTAAAACTCATGCATCATGTCTATTCAGAGCCTTTTTTTATCGTTTACATGTAACCAAATTGTTGCCCTAAATCATCTTTTCGCATTTTTTCCATATTTTCAAAGAATTAAAGCTTAATTCCACATTTTTTTCTCTGTATTGCGCATGGATACGCGTGTACTCCCATTGTATGCCAATACGTGGTTGTCTCGCATGGATTTCTTGATTTTTTTTGCTTGCTCCCCTAATTGTTTTGAGCAGTGTAGATTAGTAAAATTAGTATTTTTAGTTTATGTTAGTGGCATTTATTAGTACAAAATTTTGCCACTTTAATCGGAATTTAAAATCGACAGGAAACACTGACTTTATTCACAATTTCGATCCCGTCACCTATGCTCTACTAGATAGCACACATCGACAAAACCAACCTTTTTTTTTTGTAAGGTGCGCACTGTCGCCATGAGCGCAACATTCTATTCTTCTGAGGTAGATAATTTTGAAGAGGAGACCTCCTCACACAGATGGGGGCTATTAGAATTGCTAATTCCCCATTCGACAATCGCCTTGAATGGAGAACAATAGAATTGATCCAGCTGCACAGAAACAGACGGCGATGATGACACTTGACAGGATGTTTCCTTTTTCTTCGCGATGCGTGTCAGAGATGCCTACGCGTCTATTATTCGAACTGTCCATACTCGTCTTCGTTTCCTCTATCTGCTCAGGAGACCGACAGAATTTCATTTTTTTGATTACATTCTTCAATCGATGCAGAGACAGATTCGCCATGACATTATAGCTTAAATAACCGCTTATGATTAGTCAGTTGTTTCGGCTTGAATATTGTTTGTATTTACCTACAATTAAATCACCTATTTAATGTTGGCATAATTTGGCGATTTAATTCAGCTTAATGTCTCTAATTTCCGCGAGAAATGGGTCGTGTTTTTGATAAGATACAAAATTTCAAATTTCGTGTAAAAATCACACAGCAAAATTCACTTCATTTTGATTATTATGATCCTAAACTATTTCTTTCTTTTTTTAAGTTATCTAAATCATACGTGCACGACAGACGGATAATTTGCCAAAGAATTCTATTTAAAATTTGAAATATATGATAATGAGGATAAAAATTATCATAAACTAAACCAAACATCAAACTTAGATTGCTGTTTATTTTATTGATCGTAGTCATTGCAATATGGTGGTAAACAATCTTTCCGACAATGGACACGTCGGAAATTTTAAATCAGCTTTCATTTGTAAGTCATACTTGACTCTCTGATCCACAAAAAGGCACACGGAATTAAATCATGAAATTGAATGATCGGACCGCCGAACAGCAACACTGGCGAGAACTGTGGTTGAGTAATAAGAGCCATCACCGGCCTCGGTATAACCCTTCCAGTAGAAAGTACGTCCCATCATCGATGGGAGGAGACAGACTACAATCTTTTCATTACCCTCAAGGATTGCGAGCTCTAACCACCGTGTCGGAAGCCTCTCATCATTTCGAGGTGCCCTCCGGGGGAGGGGGGTAGCTATCATTTGCACAATTTTTTCGGTTTTTTAAAGTTTTTATGCTCTAATTTAATTTAATTTAGTCAATAACCAGTTTTGAGGCAACACTAATGTGACAAGCCCAGTAATTTTAAATTTGAGGGCAGATGAACTATTTATAAGTTCAATCAATCAACAATCACGTTTATGTGGCTTTTATTTGATGGAACAGCTTAGTTTAATTTAGTTAAGTTATATTAAGGATCCGTTGACAACCATCAGTAGAGCTATTTTATAACGGACCTTGTAATTTTGAACCGCGGTCAGATGACGAAGACAACACCTGAGCTGACGTTTCATTAAGAAGAATAAGTTTTTTATTTGACTTTTGTGTTATTTTTTCGATAACTGCAATATTTAAGAATTCAAAGGATGAAAAGTGATTTTCAAATTCTAATTTTGACTGTTTCTAACATTAATAAATTATATTACCAGATAGTAACTTAGATGTACATGAATTTACCATTGCCTTCGTGTTTGACGAGCTATTTTTTTTCTCATTAAGAGTTACATTCTGTTAGCAACAAAGTAATATAGTATGAACTTGATCATAACATAAAAATTAGTTTAAATTGCAATTTTATATACGTTTTTAAAGAAGTAACAATATTTAAGAGGGGGAAATACAGCATTTTTAATAATTAATAAATTATAAATTATTTAATAAGGAGATTAATTAATTCCACGGGTGAATATGAGCCCGAATTCAGGTAAATTTTAATGAAATGAATCAACAGTTGATAAAACAGTAATAAACAAGTCGTGTAAAAAAAATAAAGTCAATTCTGACTTAGATTTTTTTAAAAAGGATTTTATTTTAGTTGCATTTTACTAAATATTTACAATTAATATAAAAAATCAAAAAAATATTGGTTTTCGCAAGAAAGGAACTCAAATTCTTCACCTTCAAGCGAAAAAATACTGAAATTCTCGCATTTCACCGATTGAGCTACTAGCCTGTTGATTCCATTTTCACAACAAATTGCAAAAACTTCATTTAAAAGTATTAAAAACTAATTAAATTTAATTAATAAATCAATATTTGAAAAAACTGTATTAACATCGAGTGTCATTCACTACAAGTTTAAAAAATGTATTTGGATTTGAGTGGATGAATGAAAAGTATTTTATTAAAGATTGAAAATTTTAACAACATATATCAATATATATAGGGAGAGTGTGAACTAACAGCAAGAATTGAATGAATAATTAAAGAATTAATATTTGGTAAAAACTGTATTAACATCAAGTGTCATCCACTACAAGTGTCTTAAGGCATTATTTTAAACTTATTTTTATCAAGTTCAAATTTGAACTTGAACGGATGAATAAAAAGTATTTTATTAACGACTAGAAATTTAAACACACTCTCTCTTTCTCCCCCCCTCTCTCTCTCTATATATATATAATAAGCAGGAATGAATTGCATTGCATTATAAATTTAGAAAAAGCAAAAGTTTTTATGTGACAGACATGTGATTCATATGGCTCAAATGAATGCATTATCTGCGAGACACGCTTCTTTCATGCGCCAATTAATGCATGAAAACGAATTGTGAATTATATACGCATCTATGAAATATAAACACACTTAAAAAATTTTTGTATTAATTTTATGCGTTATTATATGTTATTAATTTACATAATTTTGATATGCATAATTTTTTATACAAATTTATTTTGGTGATAAAAGATAAGTTCATATTTTTTTTGTGAAATGAAAATAAGATAAATAATTGCAATTTTAATTTTGACTATAAATAAACAAATCTTTATAGATCTATACTTTAAAATATGCTTTCCATATTTCCATAATAAGAAGTTTTTAATCTCTTTTAACCCTTATTTATAATACAAATTTTATATTAAATCAAATATTAATGGGATTATTACAACGTTACAGTAAGACAAAAATGTTTCACATCGAACTATCAGTCATTCACGAAAAAAAAAATTCATTGTATGCAGATTCAAATTCCAACCCAAAGAGTTCGGAGATTTGTTATGTTTATAAATACTTCGCCTATTAGTCATCATTTTTTTTTCGAAACTGGTTGAACTTCAGTGCAAGAGCATTACGTCATTTCCTATAAAAGTCGTTTTCATTCTAGACACCCAAGTCACACCTTGAAAAACAATATAAAATAAAGGTATCTGAATTGTTCTGAAGTAGTCAGTCATTCTCGTTAAATATGCATGCCAAGGCATGAGTGCATTATCCATCACAGTAGACACAATTGAATTCTAAAACAAACCTTTACATGATATAATGTGCTTTTCAAAATGTGACACTTAGAGAAATGTTCCATTGTCTGTTACGGAAAGAAAGCGATTCGACATGACCACGCCCTCTTTTAACTTTCTGCTTCAACTAAAAAAATCGTTTGGTAATAAAGAGAAAAATTAAAAACGAAAGTAAGTCGAAAATCAAACAACAGTGCGAATCTAAAGTAAATATTAGAATATAATTTTCATGATGTAATGTTGTTTGAATGTTCTTAGGGTGTGTTTGATGAAGTAAATATATTTATCAAAGAAAAGTTTCATAGAATTTCCCACATCAGTGTATTAAATCTTTAGTTATGAATTGTTAGTGATAGGAATGGAATATGAAATTCGAATTTTCTTCCGTAGCCTGATTTCAAATTTCATTTTTTAAATCGAGATTCCATACAAAGAATTAATTTATTATCAAGTCAGAACATAAGGTTTTTGGCTTACAAAATTCCGTAAGCGGAAAATAAAAAATTTTTAACCATAGACGGAAAACAAAGTTTTTATTATCTGCATGAGAGTCTCAAAAAAATCAGCTTTTAATGACATGTTGTCATCTCATTTACAAAAGCTCTGATTAAAAAAAATAAGTCAATGACTACAGCAAATAAAACCTAGAAAAATGTCATTTTGAGTGCGTGATTTTATGAAATGAAATAAATAGGTTATGTGTTATTTTTTTTGAAAAAATAAATGCGAGGCAAAGTTTTTTAGTTCGTACGCAATACTAAAGAGACTTATTTAGTGAAAGCATTAAAATGAATAAAAGTGTAATTTAACTTGCACGAGCATATGGTACTTGGCCGTTCAAGAAATGATGTTCTGACATAATACACTGAAATAGGCATAGCAGATTTCATTTTAATCTTTATTTAATTATTTTACTTATATTTTGATTATTGTGTAAGTGAACTTGTATACTGGAAATAAATTCTTATAGCTTATTCTTATATATAATTATATAAATTCTTATATTTTAATCTTTTATTTTGCTTGATCCCCGTCAACATTTTCAAACTCACAAATCACTTCACAAACACACAATTGAATTTTCCAAATAAATCCAATGAGACAAATTAGCGCCTCTTTAAGATAAACAACTTTTGCATTTAAAGGTTTTCGAAAACTGCAGTATCTTAAGATTTAGAGGCTAAAAATGATATTCAAGCCCTAATTTGGACTATTTCTATCATCAATAATTTATGCTACCAGATTAGTAACTTAGACATAACGGAATCTGTGTTTAATTGCGAACCTGATGGGGTGATTTCTTTTTTTCCAACGCATTTGAAATATATTCGAGTCGAATTCAGTTCGAGCAAGCACGAGAGTATTCGCATAAATCTCAATTGCACATCAGACTTTCGGTCGATTGGCTACTATCTTAATTTATCAAATTACTTTTACTTTAGAAATTAACATTTCTTATTCTTATAGCATAACATAAAAGTACATTAAAATCAATGTCTCCCATCAACAAATCATCTACTTTATGCCTTTAAAAATCTTTAGTGGTGTTAAAAAAGGAACACACGTTAAGATCGAAAATAACCACAGGAATAGATATTGCTTTTTGAAATGCAAATTTCGACGTCAACCGTGCTTCAGAATTAACTCTAACCATAATATGAATATTTATGGAGGGTTTATTTGTGTTTCTAAAAAATAATGAACCTATTAATACACACACTCAAAGTTACCAATTCATAACGTTGTGCGCGCGGATGATGATGAAGCAATAGAAGTCGGGAACCGCTCTGTGACGTGAATACTTATCGTTTTGTCAAAGATAAGATAGTTATGATTTAAATAGAATATGGATGGTATTCTACTCATAATCACGCTGTTTTTATAATGAACGAGGAAGTTTCGATTTGGTAGGAATTAAAAACAAACAGATACAACAAAAATGCGGAAGGTAGTATAACACGTTATTTATTGCGATTTTGACTAGATACAGTAATTTTAAAAGCTGAAAAAAAAGAATTGCTTGTTATTTTAAAATTATTTTATAAAAATACCGACAGAATTTTTTTATGGATTTCTCGTATGGTTGATCCGTAGAGAATATCACTCCCTTGGCGCACTTTTAAAAATTGCCAACTTCCCGAGCTCTTGATTCTTATCTCCCGGAGGAAGATATCCTTCAACGACAACATCGCGTTGCCATATTTGGCGCTAAACATCCTTGGCGAAAAGGGGGGGACGCTCTCTCGTGTAACACCTTTCTTATATTTAAAACTATTTTTTTTTTTGTACGCATGGAAATTTTGATGTGTATGTATGAGAACTGGCGGTCTGATTACAATGTAAAATGTCATCAAACCGTATCATTGTGGTGCTGTTGAAAATAATTTTCGCCAAAAAAAAAGTTTCTCGCCAAATTTTAGCGAAATGGCCTAATGTAGCACGATCGGCAGCAATAGCGTTTCCAATCCAAGTTTCCGATGAACACTGCAGTAAATTAACAGAAATATGGAAAAAAATCAATAAATGCAGAAAAATGGAGTTCACTCAAAAATATTTAATCGAAAATAGTAAAAATGGACGAAAGAAATACGTACAGCAGGAAAAATGTCAATGGAAATGAACAGGAAAGACCGAATTACAGTAACATAAAAAATGGCGGCAATGTAAACCCAAACAAAGCGCTACCGAAAAATTACAAGCCCCGCAAAGCACCAAAAGGTTGCATATCAAAGCGTAGTCCATAAAACCAACCTAAAAACAATTTATTTACAGTATTTACCTGAAATAAAAAAAAACCCAAATTATTTAAAATAGTTTTGCTGATTAGTCTGGCCAAAACAAAATCAAGCCAAGAACATGCGCATGCCAATCCAGCGTCAATTGTAGCAATGCAATACAGATTTGAAATTTTTAATATCGTTTATTATGTTTTATTTTAGTTCAAATTACTTCAGAAAGAATCCGAAGGATCGATTATCTAAGAAATATTAATTTTAAGAACACCAAACACTAAGAAAATAAATAGAATCATTAGAAACCGGTCGAAATCATGTTAAGCATTACTCATTTGGCGGTGGGGGAATGAAGATTTTTGGCGAGAAAGTTAGTTTCTACTTAATTAGTTGTTTATTAAATTTAATTAATGTGGGGTAATTTATGAAAAATTTGGAAATTAATTAAGATTTAATTTAGAAATACTTTGCCCGTGACATGGCATCCAAGAAGAAAAATTAGCTTTAAACTTAAGTCTAGCCTCCACCCGATATGACATGGGCATCTTACGCAATATAAAACAAATATAAAAAATATATTTAGAAACTATCAAAAATAGCTCCAAAAAAGAATTTTTTATGGCACACACTCGGAAATATTTAGACTGTTACAAAGGCAAAAATATGATCTCTCCTTAGACAAAACACAGGCGATCATTTCGAGGTTGGATTTTTTGTTCTTTTCAGTACAATGAGATTTGAATCGCTGTTTAAAATCAGAAGTAAACAATGAAATGTGAGGCATATGCATTTCAATTTGCACATGTGCAGTTTGAGGTTTTCGCACATGCGTGGATAAATTAAAATTGCAATTAAACCCCCCTTTTCATTTTGATACGATTTTAATGTGCTCAAACCTTTCACAATAAATGCTTTACAAAATGGTATAAACATCTCCAAAATCCGTTAACTATTTCTGGAGTTTTTGTGGTTTCAACATACAGACGCTTTAAAGAGACCATTTTATACTAGTGTGTGTGTGTGTAAAGTAACCTGACACCATTAATGAAATATCATTGCAGCTTGTTTTCTTATTCATTGAAAGCGCGAGAAAGTTGTTAACATGATGATTGAACCACAGATCATACGTTCAAACCACAGCATTGATCAAGAGAATAGTAATAAGATTTCCGAACAACGAATCTTACGAAGTGGACGATATCAACTGCATTATCTCCCTTACATGCCACTACACGAGAGTTAACTGTAACCTCTATTAAATACATCCAGACCCTCATGTTCATTCTCATCCCACGCATGGCTTAATACCTCCCCGAACAGTTAAGCCTCTTCCATTTCAAACCGCCGATTAATCGCCGCCATTGTTGATACGGAACAGTAATTGTGACGATCGGTCGATGTCAACTCATTACAGAGTAAGCCACCCTTGAAAATAAATTCGAACGTAAGTAATCCCCATGAGAGTGTTCCATCGAGAAAAAAAATCATAAAACAATCGTTTGCGTGATTTGGAAGGGCCACGCAACAGGTGGAAACGAATGTGGTGTTGTGCATTCGAAAATAATTACATTAACGAATCATCTTTCAACCGTTTGCAATGCTTTTCGTGTAGCGACTGGATCCATTGAGATTGAGATTTTCTTTTCTTTTATTGTGTTACTCTCGGATGGCAACATGGTTCGATCGTCAGTAGAGTGTGACGTCACCGCTGAGCTGTGTGAGATAAATGAGATAGTATCTCGGAACGTTTTGATGATAAAAGAAGAGTTAAGTTTTTGTATTGTTTTACCCGTTTATTATTTATGGTGATGAATTATTGTGTTTTATTCTAACGGTTCTTTTTATTTCTTATAGTCGAGGAAGACTATAGACTTCATGGAAAATTAAACATTTATGCATTTAAAATAATAAGAAAATAAAAAGAAGAAGCAATTGCCAGCCTCAACCATTTTTCCAATTTCGTTGATTTCAGTTTCATATGAAAGCTCATGACGCCGAGATATGTCATTTATGATTAATTGCCTCTCTTCCACTAAATATTAATGAAAAATCCTCAAATTACAACTTTGTATACTATCTCGACCAACGAGAATAGTCTCCCTGAAACTTTCCCTCAAATAAATTCCCTCAAATTCCCTCAAATAAATGTGTTATCTCAGAAAACGCCTTATAGAGAAAGCACTGGCATAGAATAGTTACGAAATGCTTAATTGGCGTGAGTATAGCATTTTCACTGAATCTATTACGCCATACTTGGCAGGAATTTTGGCGACTAATCCTAGACTTACGGTTAAAAGTATCCAAAAGTCGAATAAATGTTTTACTCGTGTTTTTTCTATGAATTGAAACAAAACTTTGACACAAAATTATACTTGTAGTCAAATCAAATTTGATGTATTTAAATCAAGCCAATTTTGAGTTTGATATATTTAAGTCATTGATTTTTTGTGTTCTCTCAGATTATTAAAAGTACAGACGAATACTGGCGTCCTGGCTTAGGGGTAGCGTTTCTTCCTCATTATCTAGGCATCCCGGGTTTAAGTCCCGTTTCGGGTTATGATTCTTCTGTGTTCTATCTGTGAGATATATGAATGTGCTCCCCTGTAAAAAGGGGTTGTGCAAACAGAAGAGATGCAAGAAGTAACCAAGTAGTACACTTTGCCCTAGTTGGCACTATTTCAAAAACAAGAGACGCTCTCTCGGCTTAAAATTGCTGACGGCCGTCAACGCGCTTGTCCATGGCAAGTGTCATTAGTAACAACAACAAAAGACGGACAAATGGTCAACCCTCAAATGTATTTGGCTTAACAATCGGTAGTTGCCCACACTAATTTAAGTGAATTTTATCCATCCAGCCCTCTTTATTTTGAAGTTATTGTGCTAACTAGCATTCAAACAGCCGGACAGACAGCTATCCTCTGAATAGATTTTGCTCAAAAGTCTAAAAAATCTACACATTGGGTGCAAAGACTATATACCAAATTTAGTTAGTATAGCTCAAAAAGTTTTTGAATTATTTTTGTCACAGACAGACAGACAGATGAAAAGTCTCCAAATATGTATTTTTTGAACTAATGGTATAAAATGTAGAGATTTATTCATATTTCTAATTCGATTTTTTTGTAGATTTCAATATTTTTGTGTATATATATATATATATATATATATATATATATATATATATATATATATATATATATATATATATATATATATATATATATATATATATAATGAAAAACACATTTAAATGATATGTTGAGAATAAATAGCAGAGTCGTGGCCGAAATCATGGAGAATACAGGTTGAATTTTTAGTTCTTTTTATTCCATCACGGGAGCAGGCATTATTTACAAGCGAAAGCGACGACCACAACACAGAACGACACAACACGGAATTCACGAAAGCTAAGTGTACAAAAGGGACGGGAAATCATTATCCCTGGTCTTAAATACCAAGACATTGATAGGGATAAATATTTTTTATAGAGCTTATAAACTTGGATTTCAATGGGGATTTCCATGTTTCACACATAAGAGGTAAGGAAAACACAGGGATCTTTCTAAAAGTATTTGGTTTAGGTCAGCAATTTTCATCTCTCCCACGGAGTGTGAGAAAGTAACCGGCGTTTAGCTGTTTCAGCAATTTTACACAGCTTCTCTTGAATTAATTAACTAGAGCGAGTGAAATGGTCATGAAATAAGAGAATATTTTAGAATGATATTACTAAGGGCTAAATTAAGATAAGGCTTTGGAAATTAGTTAGGATTCAAATTAAGAGTTTAAAAATATCATTACACACACACACACACACACACACACA
>JAOUZG010013621.1:1370032-1380588 GCA_026289955.1 Argiope argentata | reverse complement strand
GTCCGTCCCAAAATAGCAGTAGTGTGGCTTTACAACGGGGCATTAATATAACTAAACTGAAAAAATTCTTAGTTCGAAATTAAAAAATATATATATCCGCACATCTGTCTTTTTCTGGCGAAGATAACCCATATCACCTCGAGATAGCCGGACGAATTTTGTACACTGTCATCACACCAAATATTAAACAAAATCCGTTTCAGAAGAATTTTGTCTGTTCGAATGCATGTTAACACAATAACTTTAAAAAAAGAGAGAGAGTAAAATGAATTAAAATCGGTATATAGATGTGTCATCTTTGTTTTAAATAACCACCACAGTTTGTACGAAATTCAACAAGGGTTTGACAGTCTGTAGGTCTACAGGGTGTCCCAAAAGGTCGTTTACAAACTTATCATGCTAATCTGTCATATCATGATGAACAAGATTTACATAGGAACTTGTGTACGAAAATTCAAACTGAGACCGCTAGAGGGCGTTAAGTACAGGTTTGGATGAGGAGAAAAAAATTATATTGTCAGCGGTGTTAATATGATTTTTATTACAAAACATCATTAAATCACAGCAAATGTTCAAAATCCTTTCCATTCGCCACAATGCACGTTTCACAACGTCGGCGCATGGATTCACGCACCCGTCCAAATTGACCAGGAGTGTCACCGACACGTGCTACCACTTCCGCGATCCTGGCGATAAGATCCATGTCCGATGTTACGGGATACCATGGATTTCATGTGTCCCCCCCCACAGGTAGAAATCCAGGGAAGCAGGTCGGGGGATCGCGGCAGCCATTGGACTGGTTCGCCTCTACCTATCCAGCGATAAGGATAAGTCCTATCGAGGTATTCTCGAACAGCGTAGCAAAAAAACATGAACAAAACATGACTGGGCTGACTTCTGCTTGAGAAGCGCTCAAGGTACATCCGTGCCGCGGTTCGTCCATTTCCATCAGTTGGCGCCATATACGTAATGCATGTCAGCCATTTCTACGTAACTATACTCATTCGTCCTTCTCCTTCAACGTCCACGCCTGAAATGATTGTTTTTCTCACTCTCCCGTTTTCGTGCAATTATGGCCCTCTAGCGGTCTCAGTTTGTGTTTTCGGACACAAGCTCCTTTGTATATCTTGTTCATCATGATATGACAGACCAACCTGTTAAGTTTGTAAACGACCTTTTGGGACACCTTGTATATTTTTAACTACGTGTAAATTCGAATACTCAAAAACACAAGGCGTTTAATATATTAAATTTGGTATGTGTTTTTATGATTACAAGTGTTGTTCTGTATCAAATGTTTAATTCCATCGGTTGAAAAAATACGTCATCAACACAAATTCGATTTTTAAGATGCTATTTACTGCACTGTAGAATGAATCGCCAAAAAGCTCGCCAAGGATTATTATATAGATTCAGTAAAAATGATATATTTATGCCTAAGGTTAATATTTAACACTAGATTTACGGGTGTCGGTCGAATACCTATTTTTACTGAAATCCGTCTTTTTGACGGGTAAATCAAAATACAAATTTCTGTAAATCTTTTTATTTTAAATCAACAGTGTTTTATTCACAGTTGTCTTCAATGCATTTTTTACATGTAAACTCTATTTTGGATGCACACTTTCCACATACATGCTTGTTACACTTAAACAAATGTTATTTGATATTTTTTTTTTACATAACCCAATTTGACAGGATGTTCGCAAAATTTCGATTTTGTACATCAGACAATGAATTGTAACGTATTTTGTTCGTCGCGATGGTCACTGCCTAATTCTTCAGCTAATTGAAAAATAAAATTCTTTCGATATAATTTTACCGCAGTGGTCTCATTGTACAGTATCCAGGCAAACATACGTACAAACACTTATTGTACACAGCCATTATTTTTTCATTTTTGTTATTTCGCAAGATTTGAAACATTTGGAGGTAAATTAAGTAGCCCGTCAATTTGACGGATTTTCGTAAAAATAGCTATGCAACATATATAGAAATAATAAAATGTAGGTCTTTTGGAGAATCAAATGGAAATATATATTCACTGCATTATATCATTAAAAACCGATATGTAATATCTTAAGAACAATATTTACATGTTCGAAATTTCAAGGCTTGAAATCGGAAACTCGTCAAATTGATGGGTTCTGTAAATCTAGTGTTAACATTGTTGTACGCCAATGACTTTGCTAGGCATTCTCCGAGATAACACTTTTATTATAAAGTATGCGAGAATGTTACAAGGAGAACGGTCAGACAGTCGGTCAGACAGTCTTGTTTCCCATATCAAAAGGCCAAATTTTTAGGGATGCCTACTTCTAAATAAGGCTTAATCTGTTTTTGTTTTAAGAAGAGAGCGATATTTTTTAAAATCCTAATAACTTTGTAACACAGTGTCTCATCTTACTATTTCAGCCTAAAAATTTGGCTTATAACATGTTTCATTTTGTTCTTTCACCTTAAAAATTTAGTTCACTACATAATGTCTCATTTTATTCTTTCACCATAAAAATTTAGTTCATAACATAATGTCTCATTTTATTCTTTCACCCTAAAAATTTAGTTCATAACATAATGTCTCATTTTATTCTTTCCCCTAAAAATTTGGCCTATAACATATTGTCTCATTTTATTCTTTCATCATAAGATTTTAGTTCATAACATAATGTCTCATTTTATTCTTTCACCCTAAAAATTTAGTTCATAACATAATGTCTCATTTTATTCTTTCACCCTAAAAGTTTAGTTCATAACATAATGTCTCATCTTATTCTTTCATCATAAAAATTTAGCTCTTAACATAATGTCTCATTTTATTCTTTCACTATAAAAATTTAGTTCATAACATAATGTCTCATTTCATTCTTTCACCATAAAAATTTAGCTAAATTTTTATGATGAAAACATATTGTCTCATTTTATTCTTTCACCATACAAATTTAAGTCATAACATAATGTCTAATTTTATTCTTTCACCATACAAATTTAGTTCATAACATAATGTCCCATTTTATTCTTACATCATAAAAAATTTAGTTCATATCATAATGTCTCATTTTATTCTTTCACCCTTAAAATTTAGTTCAAAACATACTGTCTCATTTTATTCTTTCACCATAAAAATTTAGTTCATATCATAATGTCTCATTTTATTCTTACACCCTAAAAATTTGGCCTATAACATATTATCTCATTTTATTCTTTCACCCTAAAAATTTAGCCTATGACATGATGTCTCATTTTATTCTTTCGCCTTAAAAATTTATCCTATAACATAATGTCTCCTTTTATACTTTCACCATAAAATAATTAGTTCATAACATATTAGTTCATAACATATTATTTTATTTTTTTCTTGCACCATAAAAATTTAGTTCATAAGATAATGTCTCATTTTATTCTTTGACCATAAAAATTTAGTTCATAACATAATTTCTCATCTCAATCTTTCATCCATTCCAAAAGTGAGAAAAAATATCCGAAACATCTGCTCACTTTTTCTCCCTCTCAGAGTCGCTATCTCCATTTTTCATGATGATAAGTCAAAAGCTTAGAGGCTCGTTAACGCTGCGCAATGTTTCCCTAGAGATGACAATTCTATTTTCGGAAGGCGGGAAAAAATGGGGGGATACATATTTTTCCAAACCCTTCGGTGGGGGTAAGGAACCCCATCTGGTTTACCTAAAATAAACGACACTTCAAACCGCATTTGCAAAACGAACGCAAGAAAACACCGCTTCTTTTAACGGAACAATTCTTGGCGTCAGAAATGGAGACAATGTTCTATGATTTTCGTAGTCGAAAATCGTTTGCTTGCGATCAATGTGTTTAATACGTTCCGAAACGAATTTCGTTGCCCATAAAGTTTTTATCACCAATCACAGAATGGAGAAAACGTGTAGAATTTATCGAAATATTGGGCATCAGATGATTTTATATGTCATACAAATAATATCTCTCTCGCAACAATAAAGCTTTTTCAGATATTTCGCCGAAAATGAAATCGTTTGGTCGATTGTTATGTTGAATAGAATTTTCGTCAAAAAGTGCTGACACATTTTGTTTCATTGTTATTGACGATGGAAAAAGATTTTGGTGTAGAAATGACAGCAATGTAATCTTTAAAAATTAGGAAATACAATTTAAAACGGAAGGTAAAAAATGAAAATCAAGAAAAACAATAAAAAAATTCGGTAATATAATGAAATAATTTTAAAAAAATTAAAATTAGCAAAATTGAAATTCAGATAATAATGTACCATTTTTAATCATTTGATTAATATGACTAAGATTTATTTTTATAAAGATAAAATTTTGCAAGTTGATTTGTTCTAAATAGAAAAATAGTTTGATTTCTCTTTTTTTAAAAAAACATTTTTACACAAATTTTGAATTTTAAGTACTTTTAAAATAAAATTTTATTAGCGAGTGTGAAAAAAAATTCAAAATTACTGTTAAGAGCATATTTCAACATGCTAAATTAAATCGAATCCATGGCAAAACACATTTGCGGCGAATGTCCATCCGTCTGTCTGTCCATCTACGACAAAGATACCTCAAAATGTCTTTGGGTTAGACGGTTGAAATTTGGTATTTGAAGTTTGTAGATTTCTATCAAATTTGGAGCATGATTCGTTCAGAAGAAATTATCTATTCGGCTTTTCCAATATAAGTTAACACGATAATTACAAAACGAAGAAAGATAGATGGATACGATTTAGTACACAAATTTTGAGCCAAAAAGTTTGACCGTCTGTCGGTCTTTCAGAAATAAGTCAACTTGATAATTCAAAAACGCACTGACTTAAAAGTGTATCAAATTTGGTATGCGATTTTGTAACAATTACAAAATTGTGTCAACTCTTTTTTCCAATCAGTTAAGAATAATTTGCCAACTCGATCTCCGGATTCTACTAACCGTATGCCAAGAATTAATCCCCCAAAATAAAAATTTCCCAAAGATGATATAATAAATTCATTAAAAATGGAAAATTCACGCCAAAAGTGAATATTTCATAACTTTTGTTCGCCAATGGCAATTTATTAGAGAGTATGCGGGAAAATTTGTGGAAGACCACTTATTCTGGTTAGTAGAAATAAATTGGCGAGATATTTTTTTTTCGCTAAATGGTAAGGTGTTTGATAGAAATTTGAACAACTTATTTCATATCATTTATAGTAATGGATTAAAAATTAAAATTTTGAAGTTTATTAATATAATAAATTTCTATTCTTCAATAATTTATTAAAAATGTTATTTTTTAAAACTATTTTATTAAATTTATAAATTTGTCTCCATTATTCTACTTATTCATCTAGGCGGTGATAAAAAGTTTATTTTGTTTACTTGCCCTATATCTACCCAGTCCAAACACCTTGCATACATTAGGAAGAAGAAATCAAGATTGCCGTTAAGAATAAATACACGATGAGAGGGGGGGCAGTGGAATTAGATTGGCAGTATGGAACAGCTTGTTCAACATTCACAAGTACATGACCTACTGAACATCTATATCACGCCAAACCCAACTGCATGATGCCTCTATACTGAATAATGAGGTGCTCATATTCCCAAGTATTTCCTTTTTAAAAATTGATTCATAAATTTCCATTAAAATATAAAATATGTCCTCTTAAAATGAAGAATATAATGAACAAGTTCAATATATACAATAAAATTTTTGGATTCGTATACAAAAAAAAAATGCAATCAATTTTGATTGAGTTAAACATTTTGGAACATATTTCAATAGGGAAAAAATTTCCGGTGTTTCTACATAAAATAATCGATTATTCTTATTTGATAATTATATGAAACTTTTGTGGCCAAACGATTTATTTTATTTGCTGAGAGTATAATAATAATAGTTTTTCTATGTTAATGTAATTGATAAAACAAGATAATTAATTTTAAGTTTTTATTTATAATATATCCTCAAATTATCGTCTGCGTAAAGTTGTTCCAATTTATGACCTTTCTGGTTTTACTGGAATCGTAAAGAAAAAGGATTTTAAAGTACAATAATTAAAATAAAATCTGCTATGCATATTTCAATGTATCATGGCAGAACATCATTTTTTGAATGGCCAAGCACCGCGTGCTCGTGCAAGTTAAATTATAGATTTATTCATTTTAATTGTTCCATTGAATGAATCACTTTAGTATTGCAAACGATCCAAAAAACTTTGTCTCGCATTGATTGCTTTAAAAAATATCACATTTCCTATTTATTTCATTTTATATAATCAGAAACTCAAAATGATATTTTTCTAAATTTCATTTGCTGTAGTCATTAACTTATTTTTTATAATCTGAACTTTTGTAAATGTGATGGCATCGCGTTATTAAAAGCTGATCTTTTAAGATGCTCGCGTAGATGATAACATTTCAATTTTTCACGTAAAGGGTTTTTTATTTTTCACTTACGGATTTTTTTAACACCACAAACTCATTCCCAAAATAACATCATTTTCTGACATGATAATAATAGTGCATTAAAAATCGAATTAAATCTAGTACGAATTTTCGTTTAGTATCTTTTATTTTAGAAATGCGAGCTGAATTTAATTTATGGCTCCGAAAAATAACATTTAAAGCTCAAAGAAACTACGATGATTTCAGATTTTTCATTTTATATCAACGAGAAGACTAAATCTTGCACGATGTGACCATATTTGGTTTGACAAAGCAATGCTATAAAACAATAAAAATATTCATAAAGCCAATCGTCTATTAAATTAATTAATGCATGAAAAATTGGCGGCAAAAAACAAAAATCATTGAACAAAGGTTCGAAAATAAAGGCAATATCCTAATAAGCGTTATTCAAGGTTCCATATTTTTTCAAACGGTTGTTTTGTTTCAGGGTTTTAAGGTCATTTCATTTGTATGCGAGAAAAAAAAGAGACAGTGAGAGACGAGTTATGGTCAGTTTAAATAAATGCACGAAAAAGAAATATTTTTCATACATATGAAAATAATAAAAAGATCTTTTTTTGCAAGCACTTTGAAGCCAGAAGGCCAGGCTTTATTGTTCAGTATAGCACCATTTATAGATCTTTCAAGGGATTGATGCAAAGATAAAACGATATGAAAATAAAACTTCCCTAATAACTTTAATTATTGCAAATTCAATGCAACTGAGATATATTCATTTAATAGTAATAATTTATTTTTATTTTTCTCGTACTAGTAGATAAGATAAAATATAGAAATCATCAAAACTGTCTAAAATATTTTGGAGAATCTCTAGGTTTCATTCCTGAAAAAATTCGTTCGAAAAACAAAATTTTGAAAAATGTTTGTCTGAGACAAAGATAACTAAAAAACGCTTTGAAATAGAAGGAGAAAATTTCTTATACGGTATTTGCCCCAAATTTGTAGCTTTCAACCAAATTTTAAACAAAATCCGTTCAGAGAAAGTCTGTCCATTGTTTCGAATATAACTTAATGCAATAATGGCAAAAAAATTGAGGACAACTAAATAGATAAAATTTGGTAAACAGATTTAACATCTAAGACGTAGACATTATCAAATTTTGAGCTGAATTCAACCAGCGGTTGACCATTTATCGATCGATAATTCCAAAAACCCCTATAAACAATAAATAATAAACACATTTATTTAAAATCCAATTTGGTGCAGAATTTGGCAACTATAAGTGTAGTTTTGTATCAACTTTCATTTTCAGTTGTTTAGGAAATAATACATTAAAAAAATCGATTTTCGAATTCCAATAAGTTTTAGGGAGACTACACATATTGATCTTCAGATAGAACCAATATATTGCTAAATATTATTAAAAACAATAATAAAATTTAAAAATTAATCTTTTATAATAAAAGGTTGAAATCCCGCATATTTAATTGTTCATTTCTTTTTTTACACATTTTATCTATATATAGAAAGTTTTAATAAATAAATAAATAAAATAATAATCCTCTTCTAATATGCTGCTTTTCTGTGAATGTTAAGCACAATATTATGAATCAAATTAAACTCACTGATAGTTTTTTTCAAAAGTGTTTTGAGAAATAAAATGAGTAGAAAATTTTTCAGAAGAAAAAGTTTAAAGTATATGGAATAAAGTCTTCAATTTCTTTTCAGTCATCGCTTAAATTAGCACAAAAACAAATAGTCTTTTATTAATTATTATTTGGGAATAATATTGGAATAATATTCCTCTCACATATGTTTCAAAATCGTTGCTGTTCTAAGAACATTCTAATCTTCTTCAGTTTCTGAAATTACGTCTAATAGAAACTTTGCATCGTATAAACGAATTTTTTCGTTATAATAGTTAAGAATGAAACGAAACAGGGATCAAACCACTTATAAATGAGACGTATAAATGGTGTATATTTACAGTACACCGTTTATACATCTCGATGTATAATTACAATACATCGAACCCAATTGTTTTCAACTTTATACTATCAATTCGATGCAACTGTCAGTAGCTACACATGGGAATATACCTTTTTTTAATTAATCTGTCGTGCGATCTTGGACAATTTTTTGGTGGCTAATCCTTAGTTAGCTTAATCTACAACATGGATGCACAACCTATGACCAGTGGGACAAAATTGGCCCACGTAGCCTACGAAGTTGGCCCCCAAATGTTGTTAATAAAATAAGATTAATTTTAAATGCAACTAGACTTTTTTCAAATAAACAAGGGAAAATTCATTTACGAAAACGATTCTACATCATAATAAATAATTTGCAGCTGTTCATTAAGTTTATTTGCTTTTTATTACGTGCTTTACAGTTTGTTCCCTTCATGGCTACCTGCGAATACGTTTCGCATAGGAGAAGTTCGCGGTCGTGAAAAATTTCCACACATGAAAATGCAGTATGAGGATCAAATTCAAATCTTGCGTAATGCATTTGATGATCGGTTTTCAGATTTTGAAGAGTCACTGACAAAAATTGATTAATTTTTTCCCTATTTTATATTGATGTAAATCTAGTAGATGAGAGTATGCAGTTAGCCTTAATCGATTTACAGACTTCTGATTTTTTAAAAATCAGTTTAAAGAAAAACCGATATCAGAATTTTATAAAAACTTACCTGATGAATTTTTGTGCTTAAAGCAAAATGCAGCAGCATAAGCAACTTTCTTTGGCAGCATTTACATTTGCGAGCAAACTATCTCACTAATGAATTTAAACAAATCAAAAGTAAGAAATAGAATAGCAGATGAGCGAACCTTTCTGCTATTCTATTTCTCATTTTGTTCTGCGTATTGCCACAACCAATCTTAAGCTTAATAAAATAAATAACTTCAAATATTTAGTCCATCCCATTAATTTTTGCTAAGTTCAATAATTAATTTTTTTTCTCAAAACTTAAATTCGGTTCTCCGTATAGTTCCAAAAGGTTTTCCTCTGTTATTCTATTTCAAGCTTGGCACCCTTTTAGCAGAAATCCTTTTTTCTTCTTCTTTTTTTGAGATAAAATATTTTAACCATATCTATAATAATTGTGTTTCATTCATTCATTTATTTATTACATAACGTGCGCATGAGTAAAATAAATAAAGTAATAAATGTAATTCACGCGTATTGCTACAAAAACACACACCATGTTTTTATATTTTTAACATGTTTTAATTCACGTGCTGCTTTGGACCTCGACAAGATACTTTTTCATATTTTGGCCCCTCATCCTGAAAAGGTTGTGCATCCCTGATATACAAGTATCAAAAAATCGGATTTGTAATTTGAACGCATTTTTTCCCCATCGGTTGAAACCAAAATTTAACAGAGTAGCGGTTATAGTTAAGATTGCATATAAAATTACGTTTGCTTCAGCCATAGCATTTTTTAATTATTATATTTAAATGCCGACGAAAGTACAATTCGTCAATACATTGAAGAATTTGATTCAAGTTTGATAAAAGAAATCTCCATTTTAGAGGATAAATCTGAACAAATAAATCTGAGAATCAATTTTTGTTTACTTATAGTGTTAGGCTTCTGCATTATTACATTTACATAATGCAAAAATATGTTTCAAAAATGATCAACCCTTTAAAATATTTGATTACAAATTTGATACAGATCTATGTTTTAAACGTAAAATCTGAGTAACAAATTATATCCATCTACTTCTTTGCGTTTATAGAAATCGTTTTCACTGTTTTAAGACAGCCGGACATATAACCTTTTCCAGAGCGGATTTCGCTGAAAATTTTATAAGTATCTACTAATGCGGTATTAAGAGTACGCACCTAATTTCTAACGTCTAGCTCTTTTTTTTTTATGTGTAAGTGAAAATTCGACAAAAACTCGAATTCGAAATCTTTGACGATTACAGTACTTCTTATACACAAGAAAGTACACAAGAAGTATATGATACTTTTTGTATACGAGGAAGTATACAAGAAGTATGTGATACTTTTTGTATACGAGGAAGTATATAAGAAGTATGCGCTACTGCTTATATTTGAGAGAGAATGCAAGAAGTATCAAGAAGTATCGATACTTCTCTATTCGATGTATACGATACTTCTTGCATACGAAGAGTATACAAGAAGTATGCGGTACTTC
>JAOUZG010013621.1:1335875-1360032 GCA_026289955.1 Argiope argentata | reverse complement strand
GATGTAAATATTGTAAATATTTATGAATTGTTGTGAAAATTAGATGTGAATATTTGTAAATATTTATGAATTGTTGTGAAAATGTTGTAAATATTTGTAAATAGTTTAATTGTACAAAATTAATTGTAATGGAATCGCACGTCAGCGATGAAAGACCGTTCTATGGGGATTTACAACAGAATATCGCCACATTTGACCAATTTGGTGATATAGGTGCTTTGGGGACAAAATGAAGTTGCTAGCAGTATTTATTACACGCTAAAAAGTGTAGTAGACGTTAAGAAATAAAGATTTGTTTTTAGGGAATAATGGAGAACTTTCTATTCGACGGAACGAATGCACCCTTTCTATGTTTGTTCCGCCCACTTTAGTGGAACGTTATTTAAAATACGTGGCTTAAAGGTGGAGAGCTATTTGAGTTCGGAGGACAAGCCACGTTGGTTGACTGAGCTTGAGAGCGTCTTTTCTCTTTTTGCCGTGCGAATCTATAGCCTCGCTGTTATTTGAAAGTAACGGGTTAAGTAGATTTAATTCGCCGTGAACTTGTAGTTTGTGTGTCATATAACTAATACGCGTCTTCATATACAATAAAGTCTGCGTCTTTTTATCTCTGTTGTGAGAGAATTCTATTTCGTAATATTATGTTCAGTAAATGTATTGATATTTCGTAACTACCATGTAAGGGGTATAACACCTGTATGGCAATATAGAGATATATTTTGCCAGACAGTATAATATCTAGGTGTATTTATTCCTGGTATAAAACCTTTATTAGACAGTATGCAAGAAAAATTTGGAGATACCCTTCTTGCTGAGTATTTTTAGAAGTTGTCGTGAAAAACACCAACATTTAGCTTAATTTTTAATTAATTAAATTTTTTATTCTGGATAAAAACTACTTCAAAGTTTACATTAACCTATTTCTAAAATATCTTTCAGTCTAATTTGGTAGGTCTAGGTCAAACTGTCCGACCTGTAGAGAAACATCACTTAATTAGATTTCCAACATATTTTCTTTAAAATTATTTCACTACTGGCACACAAAAGTTGAGAGACATCCAAAATTCATTACATTCAATCATAGAATTTATATGACTTAAAGAGTAACTTAAACCAGAAGTAAAGGGAGTGATTCAGGTGATTAAAGCATTTAAATTAATTGAATAAAATGAAACTAAAAAGACTCTGAATGATGGTATAAGCACAAAACACATATAAGCATTAAACCTCCAATAATTTTTAGGATTATAAATGTATTGAGTACTAAGTGGGAAAAATTGCCCATTTAATCTCATTTTGATCAATTCTAGGGCGCTGATTAAGAAAAGAAGTAACGTTTAAAGAAAACCAGTTAATTTATTTACAGTAAACAAAATCTCTCCTTAAAATCTTTGTCATCGATTCTTGGTCACTTTTCCTACCTAACCTTAAGATTGAGCTACATGTCGAGAAGGAAATTTGAGAAAGAGAATGGAAAATTGTGAAGAAATTCGCTTTTTATTTTGCCATTTAATATTGTTATTCTGTCATACGTATATACGTATTTATAAAAATTTTAATTATTTAATAAAAAGGAACTAATATAAAAAATTTCTTTGCTGATCTAAGTAGGAATTGCCTTTAAAAACTTTTTCATATTACTTGTTTCAGTAAAATACATGAACCCTAACCTTTAAATATACTTGCTAGTATTCAAACATACTATTGATTATACTCATAGTTTATACTTGCTCCTCTTTAATTCTCTTTTTGGCATGATCCAGTCTGTTTATGAATCTATTTGAAATGTAAGTTTAATTCATGTAAAATGCGCCGTTGTCATTTTGAAGCAGGGATTAATCGCGCAGAAAGGAAAAAGTGAAATTAGTCACTTGAGAAAATGCACGATTGGATTTTAAATGAAACGGACAGTTACGTTTGCACGCAAATATGACGTCATTTGACTTGGGTAACTCACATAAGGCTGTTAAAATAACACAGCTTGAAAGTTTATCACAATTTGAAGCTTTAAAATATTTTAAAGGATCAAGTGTAAGAGGTTATGTATCAGAGAGTTGATTAATATTATGTAAAGTCAATATTTCTGGAGAATTAGTTGATTATATAAGTTGTATAGGATCAGAGAATGATATTTGGCAGTGTATAAAATCAAAGACATCAGTTGTTGTTATTAGAGGCACTTGCCATGGACAAGCTTCGCCGAGGCATCGGCGAGTTTTAAGCCAAAAGGAGCGTCTCTTGTATTGAAAAACCTCCGTCTAGAACAAGAGTACGACTTTAACTACTCACACATCACAGTCGCTTGCACAGTCCTTTTTTACAAGGGGGCATATTCATATACCTTATAGACAGAAAACAGAAGAATAACCGTGCCATAATCGGTACTCGAACCAGGGACGCCCAGCTCTCAAGGAAGACCCAGTACCCCGATGCCAGGACACCGGCATGACAACAATTGCTATGGAAAGAATATAAGATGATTTTTGTTATTTACTAATTATTGTTCAATGATTATTGGTTATATATAAATAAATAACAAAATAGGTAAATAAAATTTTAATAAATTACAAACAGACTTTGGATTGGTTTTTAATAGAATATTTTGTCAAACTCTTTTAAATTAAGATTATTAAATTTCTGAATTATTTTTGTTCATCTATTAGTCTTTCATTTATTTCGTTGTTTTTTTTAAGTAACAAACAGAAGAATTACAATAGTATCAAATCTTTCAATAAAAAGCCCTACAAAATGCCGAATTTGTGTGCATTTCGCCATAAAAGCGGCGCTTAAGAAAAGCAAAGTTTTAATTAAATAATGAACTTAATGCAGGCATTACGAAAATTCTGAAAGAGACTTTAACTGCATCTAAAATATTCTTTGCGCCCTATATTTTAATAAATCGATTTTATTTCTCTACTATTAATAAAGGTGAATATGTGTATTGGTGTTTTACAGGAAAAAAAAGTAACATGATTTACCAAATTCGATACAAAAATATTTTGGGACATAAAAATTACCACTTTGAAAAAATTTCTGTAAAATTTTAATTAATTAAAACTTAACTGAAATTTTGTTGTTTTTCGATTTGAACTTCGGAATCATACAACACAACAATGACATGAACTTCAATTTCTCAACAAAAATCTTCATTTCCCCACTGTCAAATAAGGAACGAATTTAGTTTATTTTTCTCCCACGCGAATGAGGTTAGGCTTAATATTTTTCGACCGATTATTTCAAACGATTCTGTTTACTTTCTTAATGTTTGACGTATTTAAAATTAAACTTTGTTAATTAATCGCATTTTTGTATTCAATTTTAACTTCGGAAAATAATACAACATAACAATGACTTCAATTTCAATTTCTCGCCAAAAATCATTTTTTCACTGCCAAATAAGAAACGAATTTAGTTTATTTTTCCCCTCCAAGCTAATAAGGTTTGGCTTAACATGTTTTTGACCTTAACATGTTTCAAACGATTTTGTTTATTTTCTTAATGTTTGACGCACTTAAAATTAAACATTTTTGATTAATTGAATTTTTGGATTCATTTTGAAGTACCTTCGTAATTAAATAGAACAAAAAAAATCAAAAATTTCTAATTTGCATTGTGTTACCTCAACTGGTGTAAAAAATTCACGCATTTGCGTTGCTTCAATTAGCGTTGAAAATTCAACGCCAATTGAGTGTGTTCTAATTTGTTTTCAATTGATACGTACTTGATTTTGTTTTGGCTAGATATAATTTTTGATCAATTATTTATATTAATTACAATTATTTAGCATCAAGTAACTAAAATAAAATTTTTCTAGTTGATCTAATCAGGAATTGACTTTAAATTATTTTTTTTATATTGCTTGTTTTTAATTACTTAAAAAATTACTGTAAACGAATCCTACAATAAGATATTTCATTCCGGAAGTGAAACTCAAATCGTTTGCAGTCTGTTACTGATATTCCATCCGTTCCCCCCCCCCTCTACAGTGCTATGATCAAAATATGAAGATTAACTTTATTTTTCCAAGTTGAGTATGCTTCAGTTAAAGATATAATTTTAATAAAATGTTACAAATTTTCTAACACTGTTGTTAAAGTTTAACTTCACTAATAATTATGAGAGTACTTACGTATTATACCGTCTTCGCCAACGATCGCCAATGGTTTAGTAACTCATTGGCGACGGATTTAAATTTGGCGATAAAGATCAAAGTACTACACCATTACCGGATTGCCCTAATTGGTGGTTTAGCAACTGATTGGCGACGACTTCATATTTGGCGATAAATACGGATGGTATAATACGCAAGTACCTTATGAGAAATCTTGGTTGAACTCATCATATTCCTTTATTGCCAAAACGCATCATATTCCTTTATTGTCTTAGCCTTAAATCCTTAGATATTTGAAAGAAAAATTGTCCCCTAAAAATTGTTTCAAGTACACCTTTTATTATCAGCACTGTGAAAATCTTAAAACATTCTGTTCTAATCAGACACGTCATAAATTCGAAACCTCAAAAAACTTTCTTACACGTAGAATTCCAAATTTCCATGAGAAGAAAGTTATTTGTTGATATTTAAACCCCCATGATTATTCGCCAAAAAATTAAAAACATCGCCAACTGAAGTCGTTTACCCTTTGCAAAATTCTGGCATTTTATATAAAATGGAGTTTGGCGTAATATGGAAATCCCCAAGTAAACTGAGAGCCATAAATAAACAAAATGATTAATAAAAACAATGAATTCAGAAAAATAAGGAATTCATTTCATATATGAATTGCAACAATCTTCATTTTATGTTTTTAATCTTATGCTAAAAAAAGTACTCATTTTTAATAACAGTACTTCAATTTTTTATGAGAAGAAAGAAAAAGTTATTAAAAAATACAAATATGACTTTCAGACGCATAATCGAACTTTTTCCTACTTTTCCCTAATAAGAAATATATAAAAAATAGGTTAAAAATAGTACAGCTGTACACCTCTCTCGCAAACAAAGCCCAATTTTCCAGAAGCTAAAAAGCACACTTTTTTCCACCATCCATCACAATAACAATAGATGCGGCCGGCGAGCACTTTTAGTTTCTTTGTCTCAAAACAGCTCCTCAGAATCCCACATTCATTAACGTGTTTCCAATTCTCCCACGACAGATAATTGCCGTGTTTGGGGTCAAACTACTTCCTTGTCATTATTTTCTGAAGGTGCCATTATCTGCTCCGCCGAAAGTTCATGTCGCTCCGTGATGATGCCATTACTTATCGTATTAATACCGTTTGCAAAATCTCGAGATATGAAATCGTCTGCGCCGGAATTAAAATTGGATCTCTGCTTTCAGCTGTCTTTATTAATAATAATGGGATAGGCGTTTTAGATTGAGATGGCTGTTTGTTATGATAATGTCAGTTTTATAACAGTTGTTCCAAAACAATGATATTGGTTGGCTATTAAATGTTCCAGTTGTAGAAACACTTTTGTTCCAAAGTAGGATTAAAATCTTGGGAATGAGAAACAAGTCAGGAAGATTCATAGATCAAATTCTTTTTTTTCCTTTTATGTTATAGTTTTTCTATTTTTACAAATTCATTGTGTAACTGAATTAGAACATTTAAATTCGATGAATTACAATTTTTTTTGGTTAATAAATTGAATTATCCATAAACATTTAGAAGCGAAAATCGTTTGCGGGATTACTTATTTTAAGAGTTGATCAAAATAGATTTGATTTGAAAGATGTATTTATTGCCATAATGCGTTTTTATTGCATCTAGAAAAAGATTTGTTATATTATTAGATAACATCACCACTTATAACTTATTTAGTGTTTCTATCATTATATATACATTTATTGGCGAATAATAATGGAGATAATATTCGACGAATAAGGCTCCATATTCTCACATTTGCAAACAAACAAAACCGTATATATTCTGCATATAAAATGTTGATATAAAATTATTTAAAATTAGAAATGATTAGGATAAATAAACAATAAAATTTTGGAAATGTTAACAAAGGAATTAGTTCCATTGGAAAAATATCATAATCTTTAAAGGATCTAACTCTAAATTTTAAGAAATTTCCAAGTATAAAACTTTACAAAAATTCATTTTCGGAATTAGTCTATTTCTCTAAAAATATAGGGGGGAAATGTAGGGAAATAGACATTTGAAATGTTATATCTGATTATTGCATTTATTATGGCTACGGAAGACAATCTGTATGCAAGTTCACACTGCATGCGAATAAAACAACTCAGAAACATAGTTACCTAAATGAATGAAATTTGTATGTGGTGTTATTAATAGAATTATGTCGGATTTCTATCCAAAATTGTCGATGAATCGACAGTTAAATTATCTGTTTATTGTTTCTGATATGGATTCGATAATTCAAAAAGAAACTAGATGAGTGAATTTGAGTTTACACTAAAATTATATACGTAATTATATATCTTCTAAATAATATAAGAAAAATATAAATAAGATATAAATTAAATATCTTCTAAATCAAATTTGACAAAACTTATTCTGCTTGAGCAAAGATCAGGCTTATCTATAAATCATCTATGTCCTCGGTTTCAGTCCTACCAGAACTTTATTACATTCCAAGCCAGGACTACACCCCAAAAAA
Source organism: Argiope argentata (assembly GCA_026289955.1). Lineage (NCBI taxonomy): Eukaryota > Metazoa > Arthropoda > Arachnida > Araneae > Araneidae > Argiope > Argiope argentata. The sequence goes on along the minus strand of JAOUZG010013621.1, from coordinate 1,353,398 downwards.
GTTCTTTTGCCTATTTGATAGGATTGGAAGTGCGTAATGTTCTATGAGCTTCTTCCTCAAGGTGAAACAATAAATTCTAAGGAATACTATCATTAATTGAATCAATTAAAAGCTGCCACAACAACAACAAAAAACCCCGACCGGAATTAATGAACCGACGAGACGTTGTTTTCCATCATAACAACTCGAGACCATATATTGCATTAGTCGTAACAGAGAAGATCTTACAGTTTAATTCAGATGTTTTACTACATCCTACATACTCTCCAGATCTTGCTCCATCTGATTATTGTTACTTCTTTCTGTCCTTAAAAAAATTCTCTTCACTATAAGCGCTTTGATCTATCAATGAAAGCTCACTTCGAGTATAATTTCTAGTCAAAAACACAACAATTAAGGAAATAATGCATAATAAGGCTTCACTAGAGATATAAGAAGGTTGTGTTATGCCTTATGACCCTTTACAAGCCTACTGATTATTATCTATCAGCGATTTAAGCCGAGTGAGCATCTCTTATTTATTCAATAGCATTAAATAAGGCTAGAAGAACGACTTAGCTACTTCATGTGTCACATTCACTCGGCCAACCCCTTTTTGGAGGGAAGGGAGTACATTTACACACCTCACAAATAGAAAACAAAAGAAGAACAATCATGCCCGAACCGGGACTCGAACTTGGGACGCATAGATCACGGGAAAGATTCGTTACCCCTATGTCAGGACTCCGGCTAGATGAAAATTAAAGAGGAAAAAGGGTGTATATATAACAAAATTAGCAGTAACCGTATGGCGTTGCCCGTGGCGTAGCATCCAAGAAGAAAAATTCGCTTTAAACTTAAGTCTAGCCTCTACCCGATATCACATGTGCATGTTACGCAACATCAAACAAACATAACAATATATTTAGAAGTCATCAGAAAATAGCTACAAAGCAATTTTTACAGCACACATTCAGAAATGTTAGACTGCTACAAAGGTAAACATATAATGCGTCCGTAGGCAAAAAAAAAAAGCGATCATTTCTAGGTTGGATTTCCTTCTTTTCGGCATAATGAGATTTGAATCGCTGTTTAAAATCAGATTTAAACAAAGAAATGTATCGCGTATGCATACCACAGATCTTGCTATTTCCACATGAACAGTTTGAGGTTTTCGTACATGCGTGGATAAGTTAAAATCTCAATCATAAAACTTCTTTTTTTATTTCAATATGACTTTAATATACTAAAACCTTCTCCAGTAAATGCTCTACAAGATAACATAAATATCTCCAATATCCGTTAATTGTTTCTCGAGTTTTTGTAATTCAAATATGCATAATTTATTTTATACTAAGTTTAGATAAGTAATATCTTAAACAGTAAATATGTGTATTCATGTCATATTAGAAATAGGGGAAAAAACTTATGGGACACCGTAATATATTAAAAATCAAATTTAATCAGTTCACAAAATCAGAATTGCCATTCACAATATCTCTGATGGGGAAATGCTTTTTGTTTTTAAAAAGCATCAACTTCCTTTTCATATTCAAGGTAAACGTGTGGTTTCCATTCACGAAAATAGGTTTCCTCCGATTTCAGAAACGCAAGGAAATTTTAAGAATTGTTTATTTCGAGATTGATGTTTCCAGATTTATTCTTTTCTGAGGATTTCCTCGCATTTTCCTTAGTATTCTGCATTTCTGCTTCTAACGACATGAAATCCATCCAACCAATCACTTTTCAACAGATTGCTATAAATGGACAATCGATAGATTTGCATACAAATTTGAAATTTCCGTATCCTTCTCGAAAGTATTGGTGTATATTCCTAGAGAATAATTATTTCCTAAAAAATTAGTCAATTAATTTGAATTAGAAGCTAATGCAAATAATAAAAGTAATTACAAAAAAGAGCTTTAAAAATAAATTAAATAATAAAGCTTATCAACGATATATTTTCTCGCTTTTTTAATCTTACTCGCCTTGAAGCTTAGTGAACCGTTGTTAATGACGATTTGAATCAAATGAAATCTAGCAAAAGGGTTAATTTTCATAATACATTTTTGAAAAATAAAAATATATATCTAAAAGGAAACACAAAAGAAGAATTATGCAAAATAAATAATTTTTTTAGAAAAATTTAAAAAGTTAAAGTTTTAAAAAAGTGTGAAATTTATATTGATGAAACATTTTTTTTAAATTGGTGTCTGACCATATTTTAATAGTTTTAGGGAGTTTATTTTTATTTTCTCGTATATATAGTAGAGATAAAGTATAGTAATCCTCAAAAAATTCGAACTGAGGATTTTGACAAATCTCCCCTTTTTAGAGCTCCCCCGAGTTTCAAAAATACACTTTTGGAAAATGCCTGTCTGTCTATCTGTTACAAAGATAACTCTCAAACGTTTTTAGATAGAGGGTTGAAATTTGACATACGGTTTTTACACTAAATTTATAAAGTTCAGTCAAATTTTGAGTAAAGTCGTCCGGTTGATCGAATATAGTTTAACTCGATGATTGCAAAACAAAGAGACCTAGATAGACAAAATTCAGTATATATATTTAGCATCTATAATGTAAACAATCCTCATATTTTGAGCCAAATTCAACTACGTGTCGGCTGTCTTTCTGTCCATACTTTCATATACATGAAAGAGCAATAATTAAAAAAATGCAATGACTTATAAATATCAAATTTGGTAAGGTTTCTGTGACTAAAAATGTGCCAAACTTTTGTTGCAATCAGTTCAGTTTGATTTTTTGACACTTTTAATTGCATGCTAGGGATTAATAGCCAAATAATTCTTCAAAAGTGACGCGATAAACTCAGAAAAAAAGTGCTAAATTTATATCAAATTTAATATTCCTTTTAGCACGTCAATGACACGTAACGCGTTCTTTGATATGACAAATTTATTAGAGGACATGCGAGAATGTTTTGGGAAGACCACATCGCTGATTGGAGATTGTTATAATTTTGGAACTGGTGTTTTTTTTTTCATATTTAGCTTTTATTTTTAAACTAATGAAATTTTTCAACATTCCATTGAAATGTGCAGCCATTAGTTTGTGCTTCTGATTATCATCAACATTTCTTTATTTGTCAACATTATTATCATGTCAGAACATGATGTTATTTTGGGAATGAGGTAGACAAAAGTTCCCAGGCGAAAAATTGAAATTTTATCATCAGCACGAGCATCTCAAAAAATCAGCATTTACAAAAATGCAGTTAATGACTACAGCAAATAAAATCTAGAAAAATGTCATTTTGAGCACGCGAATATATGAAATGAAATAAATAGGAAATAAGATATTTTTTTTAAATCAATCAATGCGAGACAAAGTTTTTTTTTGGATCGTTTGCAATACCAAAGTGATTCATTCAATGAAATCATTGAAATGAATAAAAATATAATTTAACTCGCGCGAGCGTGGTGCTGGGCCGTTCAAAAAATGATGCTCCTATATGATACATTGAAATATGTATGGAATATTTCACTTTAATCATTTTTTTTATGTATCTAATACTACATAGATTATCAAGATCAAATACATATAGTCATGTCACCTGGATTTCATGACTAAGGTATAGTCAAGCACACAAAATTTTCATAAGGAATTCTGAAAAAGGCTAATGTCTATCTGGAGCTATTACACTAGTGCAGAAGAAGTAAAAGAATTCTTATTTTATCTTAAATGTAAAATGAATCTCTTTATTCTATTCATCAATATATTTTAAAATTTTACTATTTATTTTTTTATGTCATTTCAGTATTGATATTTTTTATTTTGATTTATAAATTAATTATCATTTAATGTTTAGTTGATTCCTTTTATTTGTTAAAATTTATTACTCATTTATAGTTAAAACAGTTTCAGTTCGATTTTATATGCAGCCAAATATTACAACAGAAATTTCATTTTTACCTTATCTTGAAAACTAAATCAATTGCATTAAAAAAAGCCACAAAAATTCTGGAATTATCACCACGATCTCGTCCCACATTCCTAAAATCATTAGAATATCGTTGGTAAAAAAATTAACTCTGATAAAAACAAGCAAACAAATTGATTTTCTCTGCATATTAAATTTCCACATATGCAATAGTAATAATATACTACTATTACAAATGTGAAAGTTTGGATGGATGGATGTTACTCAATCACGTCAGAACGGCTGAAGGAAATTGGATGAAATTTAGCACAGAGATAGATTATAGTCTACAGAAGAACATAGGCTAATTTTTATTCCGGTTAATTGAGTGGTTCATTTTTTTATTGATTAAAAACTAACTTCGTCGCCCAAAAATAAAAAAAAAATCTGAAAATATTTGCCTGAGTTTTTTTGAATCGTTTGTTTTTATTTTTCTATTTCCGGTGTTCTTTTAATATTATCTTATCTAATGGAATTTTTTGAGATTTATTGTAGGATTTCCCGACAGAAAGCCTTTTTCATCAGATCAAAAAATTAAAAAAAATATCTAATCGTATTTTTTTTTTAATTTTTCTGTTTCCGTTTTTCATTTTAATATTATCTTACTATTATAAAGGAAGATTTACTAATTTTTTTCTTATGCTGTTCTTGTGTTAATATAATTCGATATTTCCTGTTCATTTCGCTTGATTTTTTTTTCTTGCTGTACATATCCCTTTTGCCTATTTTCATCATTTTCCGATTAAATTTTTGAAAGTACCTTTATAGTTTCAAGTACATACCTTTTAAGTAGTTTTCCCCCACGCTAATGATGTTAGACGTAACATGTTTTCGACCGGTTATTTCAAACGATTCTCTTTATTTTCGTACTGTATGATAATTTTAAAATCAAACATTGTTAATTAATAGATCTTTTGATTTCTTCAGAAGTGCTTTTGAATGAAAATAAAACAGATGAATTGAAATTAAATTTTTCTAATCTGCATTGCGTTACCCCAGCTGGCGCTTAAAATTCACGTCTTTGCGTTGCTCCAATTGACGTTGAAAATTTATGCATGCATACGGTTTTGATAACATTTTACATTGTGATTAGACTGTCAGTTCTCACATATACACATCAAAATTTTCACGCGTACGAAGTCGGGGGTAAGAGCTAGTCTAGAATATTTTTTAAATATTAATTCATGAGTTGATCTTACGTAGGAAAAAATATAATGAAATAAACTAACTAAAATTGTTTTCTGAAGCAACGATTTTTTTTCTTTTTATGTATTTGAAAATTATAGAATGCAGCATTGGTCACAAAAGAGCTGAGAACAACGTAGTTTGAATCAGTTATAGTTAAGAACAAAATAGCAGCCATAGAAATTACTAAGTCACGTTAGCTTTTCCATTTGCAAGAAGTCTAACAGAACAATTCTGACGCAGTTTCATTGATCGTTACATTCTTCTTATTATTGAAAATATTGAAACCGAATGACGAATTCTTTTTGATTGGAGTATTGTTCTTTCAGTCAAATACTACATTTCTAGCAGAATGGAACAAAGCTGCATTTTACGATCTCAAATACCAATGCAGCATTACGAACGTTTCAAATCAACATCAAACCACATTTGCTCTATTTCTAAGACTTAAATTACATAAAACGGAAATTATATACCGTTTTTAAATAATTTATCTTTCCTGAACAGTTAACATGGATTTTAAAATGGACAATTGCTTCTGGACTATGATAAAAGCATGACATCACGCAAAAAATAACAAGGTAATCGTAGCCCATTGTGTCATTTTGAAACGAGGAAAAAGTTAAATGTCCCATTTAAACAATTAGAAAAACAAGCAAACGATTTATTTTCCTGTGTATTAAAAATCTTTCGACCGAATCTTTATTTCTTGCGTTCAGTTTCGAATAATGACTCATTTGAATAATTTTGTACTTCTGCGTTATTACTTTAGTATTGCTTAAAGTATATTGAAATTTATTGCCATTCAGTCAAGTGCATGAAATTAAACAATGAAACAATTTAGTATACACATAAAATAATATCAAAAGAATAAAAGCGATCAATTTTGTTTGTTCTTAAAGCATATAAATATTTTTTTCTATTACAGACAAATTATTTTAATTGTAATTATGATTACTCTTATTTTGTGGTGTTCAAACTCATTTTTATTATCGATATTATTATTAATTGATTTCTAGCCAAAAGGGATAAAAGTCGGCTTATTTTAGCAACTATTAAACTGAATAAACATCATTCCCTTTTTATTTGTGTACTAAATAAACAGGAGAGCGGTGCCTTTATTTTTAAAAGTACAACGATAACTTCCAAGATGCTGAAATGACTCCACCTATTGCTATACATAAAGGAATAACAGCGTATTTTTTTAAAAAAATCTTTAAATATGGTCTTGAAAGGTACAATCTTAATCTTAAGCCAAGTTGTGAAAAAATTCTGTAACTTTAATCCCTGGAGTTAATAAATTATATTTTTAAAATCCTTTCCATGCTATTTCTGGAATCTGGCTTAGAACACACGCTTACATTCTTAATTACATTCATAATTATTAGTGGTATGTCTATTGTATGAAGCAAAGATCTTCACTCAGCCATTTTTAAGCAAAATATTGTTGCTTTTGTCAACAATATTGTTACAAGCGTCACGGAAGCATGCCGAAGCTGGCGACGTTTGACGATGAGATTCTCGTCAACGGAGTTGATTTGGCGAGGGGAATATTCTGGTAGCCCCCAGACCATTCTTGGTGCGCCACGTTGCTTCTCTTGCTTTTGGGAGCGCGCTTGCTTGGTTATATAAGGGACGGGTTGCCGTAATTTGGGCAAAGTTTCCACTCGAAAGAGAAGCCTCTCGCTGAATTAGCGGATTACTTTTCTTACTTGTTATTAGTGAGCTGTGTTGACGTTTGCTGTTAACGTCGTATAATTGAGCTCGCTGTGACTTACTGTTTACTGTGCTATACGATAGCTGTTTTGCAGCCTGTTTTTATTGTGCATAAGGCTTGCATTCACGCTGTAAGTGACTGTTGACTGCTGGATTGTTTTTTTTTTCTGAATTTTTCCTTTCTCAAGTCATCCTGTAAATAGCAGTAAATAAATTTGTTTGTGCTGTCTTCAAGTAAAGTCCGTTCAATCCGAACCCGCTACGCTAAAAACGCAACAATATTAAAGTTTTAGTGAAAGCTTTCATTTTGATACTTTAGAATGAAGATAACATATTTTGTCATGAATCGTATTTCCAATATAGCTTTCAAAATTAGAATTTTAAATTCACTGATGATGATACTAAAATAGCTATTATCAAAGTCACTTATAAGTTTCAGTCAGTTAAATTTGTAATTCAATTTAAAATGTTAATGGTACCGATCCGACCAATTTCTGGTGGTATCTGAAGGTATCTTAACTCATTCTTCTTGCTATTCCTATTTTAAATGGGTTTTGTTTTTATTTTAGATTTTAGGTTTAAATGGAAAATATAGGTTTAGATGGAAGGTCCGTCTGGGCAATGTCCTCAAACAAAATGCATGCAACGTCAAAAATGTGGTGTGTGTCTTTTTCATTGTAAACAACAGTCACATGCATTACCACAGTATCCGAATTGAATATCTGTGGACCACACTAGAAATAGGAATTCAAAAGTTCAAAATTAGAAGCAAAACCCATTCAAAACAAGAGTTGCACGAAGAACGGGGTAAAATATCTCTAGATATCAATAAAAATTAGTTGAATCGGTACCACGACGTTTAAAGACTATGTTAAAAGCCAAAAGATATTCAATTAAATGTTGACACTTCCTTTCCTTACGGGATAATACAAAAATTTTGCTGCTGTATTTTCAATTTTTATAAGCAAAAATCTGTTTAAGCTTATTTAAAATGCTTCTGATATTTTTCAGTTTAGAAGTTTTTCGTTGATTTTTCTTTGTTTTTACATTAAATTAAACCATTTGTTATGTATAAAAATAAAAACATGCTTGCCTTTCCCGAATAAATGTGTTATTCATATTGAATAACACATTTATTACGTAAAAGTAAGGTGTACTCTTACATGTTTGAGCCACTGTATATATAATACTGTTTGTTTCAGTATCCTAAGGTTACCTCTTTTCGACGATTTTATCTTACTAAGGGGTGAGACGCAGAAGGATGAGAGCATTTCAAGTATTCTTCGTCATTCTTTGATCTTGATTCTCCCACCCCTAAAGTTACTTTTTCGTTCAATTTTTTTTCACTTTTATATGAGTATTGAATCGTTTTTTACCTTATTATTTTATTTTTATTTATCCAAGTTTGTTTTCCTTTTCAATGTATATGTTACCGTTAAAGTATGAAATTCGTTATTTTATAGAATACCTAGTTATTCCTTGAAATAACTGATCGTGTCCGTTAAAGTGTTAAAACTCTCTTGTATTTCATGTTTTAGCTAGTTATTTTATAGAACAACGATCTGCAGCCCGTTAAAGTGTGAAATAATCTATATCATGTATCTCGCACGACAAATACATTTAGAAAATCTTCAAATTGTGTTTTAATGAACTTAATGTTCAAAGAGAAAGAGAAAAGTCTAAAAAATGTTTAGAAATTCAAGCTAAAAAGATGAAAATAATGTCGGATAAATCTCATTCTGAAGCTTCTGTGGGGTTTACCGTCCGTATCCCAGTGCCTGAATTTGACAGAGGAAAAGGTGACGCCAAATCTATTTTAGCTATCATCATAAAAATAACCGTAAAAGAATTTTTCCAATTGGGCACAAGAAACGGCCGCATAAAACAATTATATTCCCGATCCCAGTTCAGTGTCTGCCAACAAAAATTAATTAAAATCGAAGAAGTATCGGATGTAGAAATATCGCTCCGATCGGTTGCCACAGCTCAAAGTTTAGGTACTGGTCAGGGATTTAAAGAATGTTCGTGTAAAACCCAGTGTGTCAAAAAATGTTTTTTGTTTTAGAAATAATGTGTCATTTTAGTAATCCTTGTTGTAACAAATGATTTTATGGTACGTTTCCATAAATACCATTTATACGCTGCATAAATTAGAGAAATTGCTTCTTTTTAATTGTCTATCATTAGTTTATTAATAGAATATATAGTTATTTCATTTTAGATAAAATATTTATTTTACAGTTTAACTGTCTTTCATTGGTTAATTTATATAATACCTAGTTATTTCGTAGAATAACTAGTTAAAGTGTCAAATTAATAACATATTACACACTTTAACGGACGCGATCAGTTATTTCATGGAATAGCTAGGTATTCTATAAAATAACTGCATTATATACTTTAACGGTAACATATACATCTCCTCCTTCCATCTTTCCTCTCACCCCTATTTTGAAGAATTAAACTCATCCAAACGCATGCGGAAAAGCATGGAGGGTTTTAGAATCAATTATCAAACTATATTGGTGAATATAAATACAAAAATCAGAAGATAGCTGAGTGCCTCAATATTGTATTGTTCTACGTGGCCTACTGCTGTCAGGGTCTACGGTCTGTATAAAGTTCCTGCAAGTTATAATAGTGTCATTCTAATCCAGAAATTACAGTTGAGACTTCTCTCTTTTCTATTTCTGTTTATTCCTCTAAAAAATCAGATGATCAGTAATTTTCCGAAGTTACTGAAATATAAAATTAAAAAAAGAAAGAAAAGAATTTAGAAAGAAGGCACAAAGAAAAATGCATCTATATACCAAACATATATTATAGATTTATATTAAAAATTATACTACCATAACAGATTTTTCTGTTCACTTTCAAAACTTGATTTTATCTTCATAAAGAAAATTATTACTTTAAATAAAATAGTATTTTTTATGAAAAAAAATCGTTTTCTTGTTTCATTGAACTCTAAAATTACATTGTTATAATTCAACGGATGAGTTAAAACGGCATAAATGAGCAAAAGGTTTAAAATATCCTCAACGATAAAAAAAATGAAGAATAAATTTTCATATCCAGTTCTCTTTTTTAAAATATTAATTTGAGATTGTGTTATAAATATACACTCAACTTATAAATCAAAACAAATTCATATTTAATGTTTCTGGATGAAAATATGAAAAATGAAAATAAATACATCATTAAATAAAAAAATCATTCGATCGAATGTTTTTATCTAGAAGTCATATATTTATTTTCAATCAGACGATATTTTTTTAATATTTAGTTTAAATCATATTCTGAAGAATAAAAGCAAAAAATAATATCGGGAGTAGAAAAAAGAATAAAATAGAATGAAATTCTTCACTTTCATAATTTGTTATTAAACTTCTGAATATTAATGTTTAAAGAGACTAAATTAATATATAGAATTTAAAACATACCTACAGTAATGTTTTATAATATCCAAAATTGCGAGTATACTATACTAATATTTAAACATTTAACAAATTAGAATATTTTAGCCAAATTTCATTATTCTTGCACCTCCAATAAGCAAATGCTACACAATTAAATGATTCATGTTTATTTGCTTAATTATTCAATTCAGTTAAAGAAATATGATACCGTAAAATTGTTTTTATTTATTCTTGCATTAAAAATATTGCAAATCTAATTAGCTGTGAATGTCATAGATTTTAATTAGACATTTTATATCTTTGATTAACTGTTTTTATCTTCAAATGCATCACGTTAAAATATTGGAAAAGATGAAATAATTGAGAATTGTTAAATGGCAACATCAATTCAATGTTGAAAGTGGAATGTGATACAGTTTCCTGAATTAAATGTTAGCTATAAAAGAATTTATAAATGATAATCAATGCAGTTTAAATATTAATTTAAATATTTAAATTAATCTTCATTTTTCTCAAAAAATCTAGACCTCTTACAAAATACAAGACCTCTTTGAGACCTCTTTGAACATAGATCTCTTCTTTATAGCTTTGATACCAAATATCAAAAAGTGTATTTTAAAAATACATTTATTACTTATTTAAAAATGTGAATATAATCTTATTAGAAAACAATATGCTAATATATAAATGAAAAAAAAAGTTTGAAATGAATAAATTTATTTTATCTTCGATTTATTTTTGAGCATTTGATTTTATTCCATTAGCGTTTATTTTTTTCTTTGGCAAATTAATTAGAATATTTCGTTCATTGATATTTTTAACAATTTATTATTATTATTAATAATAATTGTTGTTGCTTATTCATTTCACTTACATTTATTATTTCTATTTATTTTTGAGCATTTTATTTTATTTTATTATTTATTCGTTGGCAAATTAATTAGAATTTTTTGTTCATTGTTTTTTTAACAATTATTATTATAAATAATAATAATATTATCATTATTCCTAATAATATTTGGGGTTTTTTTCATTTAACTTCTATTAATTTTCTATTTATTTTTGAACATTTTGTTTTATTTTATTAAGGTTTGTTTTATTCTTTGGCAAATAAATTAGAAAATTTCATTAATATTTTTAACAATTATTATTATTAATAATAATAATTGTTTTTCTTATTTCACTTCTATTTATCTTCCATTAATTTTTTAGCATTTTTTTTATTTTATTAAGGTTTATTTTATTCTTTGGCAAATTAATTAGAATATTTCCTTCATTGATATTTTAAAAAATTATTATTATTAATAATAATAATTGTTTTTCTTATTTCACTTCTATTTATCTTCTATTAATTTTTTAACATTTTGTTTTATTTTATTAAGGTTTATTTTATTCTTTGGCAAATTAATTAGAATATTTCGTCCGTTGATATTTTTAACAATTATTATTATTTATATTATTATTATTATTATTAATAATAATAATAGTTTTTTTCATTTCACTTCTATTCATCTTCTATTAAACTTTGAGCATTTTATTTTAGTTTATTAAGGTTTATTTTATTCTTTGGCAAATTAATTAGAATATTTCATTCAGTAATATTTTTAACAATTATTATTATTATTAATAATAATAGTGTTTTTTCATTTCACTTCTATTTATTTTTTAAGCATTTTATTTCATTTCATTAAGGTTTATTTTATTCTTTGTCAAATTAACTAAAATATTTCATTCATTGATATTTTTAACAATTATTATCAATAATAATAATAATAATAAATTTTTTCACCTCCATTTATCTTCCATTTATTTTTTAGCATTTTATTTTGTTTTATTAAGGTTTATTCTATTCATTGGCAAATTAATTAGAATATTTCGTCCATTGACATTTTTAACAATTATTATTATTATTATTAATAATAATAATTGCTTTTTTTATTTCACTTCCATTTATTTTTTAAGCATTTTATTTTATTTTATTAAGGTTTATTTTATTTTTTGTCAAATGAATTAATATATTTCTATTATTGATATTTTTAACAATTAATATTAATTATAATGATAATAATAGTTTTTTTTATTTTACTTCCATTTATCTTCTATTTACTTTTTAAGCATTTTATTTTATTTTAATAAGGTTTAAATTATTCTTTGTCAAATTAATTAGAATATTTCATCCATTGATATTTTTAACAATTATTATTATTAATAATAATATTAATAATAATAATATTAATAATTGTTTTTTTCTTTTCACTTCCATTTATCTTCTATTTATTTTTGAGCATTTTTTTAAATTTTATTAAGGTTTATTTTATTCGTTGGCAAATTAATTAGAATATTTCGTTCATTGTTATTTTTAACAATTATTATTATTAATGATAATAATAGTTATTTTTTTCCCTTTCATTTTTGAAACAGTACCAAACAATACTCATACATCACGAGAAAGAGTGAAATCATTATCAAAATCCAGTGAATTCGAAAAGAAAACAATTCACATGAAAAATACGGTCAAGAACAGTGTGATCACCCCACGTCACACCCCCGCAGCTTCAGCCAATCACATCGCAGCTGTATTATTATCATTCCGAGTGGCTTCACAGAGCAAACCATAACCACACGCTACATGCCTGGGGTAGATGTCAGAATTGTAAGGACGGGAAAAGGTTCCATTGTTCCGAGCCGTCACTGAAAAGGATATTCGAACGTTTGGGGCAATTGTTTTATTATTCGACATGGTCAGATCCGCTGTTAGAATTGTGTTTGTCTGGAAAGTATCCATGAGAAAGAAAAGAATGTTTGTGTAATTTCAAACCGAACATGTAGTGCAGGATTAGAATTTATCTCTTAGGATGGGAATGTTTGGGTTGGAAACTAGATTCCACGAGTGATTTTGGTGTAAAATCTTGACAAATGATACTTGGGATAAAATAATTGTGCTTCTCCCCTGTTGGGATCTCGTTGAATCTGATTGAGGAATTTGTATAACATATGATAAATCAAAAGTTAAAAAATTTATATCTAGCAAATGTTAAAAGTGTAGGAGAACTGACTTGTTTTTTCAGAATCAAACCGATGGAAAGAAAAACATTGTACAGCAAACGATTGTTGGACTAAAAAAATATCAAGTTTTATGCATTTTTAACGAAAATATCATATGTTCACTGCATTTTTACTTTTTTTATATCTTTAGCATGAAATGAAAGTGCAACTATAGTAATTGTCAAAAAAATAAATTAAAAGTCGATATTTTGATGAATCTTCACTTTTCAGATTTCCCTAAAATCGGGAAAAATGAATTTTTGGAACTATGCATGTTTGTGAACAAAATAACTCAAAAATGATTTGTTGTTGTTGTTTCTTACGGCACTTGCCATGAACAAACTCGCTGAAGTAGTCAGCGATTTAAGCCTCACAGCGTATCTTGTTTTGTAGTAGCGCCAACTAGAACCAAGAGTACGACTTTTGCTACTTACTCTTACATTCACATGTGCAGCCCCTTTTTACAGGGAGACAGATTCACACACCTTACAGATAGAGCAACCATGCCCGAACTGGGACTCGAACCCGGGACTTCCAGATCACTAGGAAGACGCGCTATCCCTTTATTAGAACGCCGACATCTACAACCTTAAATGATATGAATGAAAACATTTTAGGGGTTAACTTAAACAAATATTCTGGATACTTACTGAATATTTAAGCATTCATATTATTTGAGCTAGTGGAATGAAATTTGATTTAATTTCTTCCACTAAATTTGAGATTTCTGTCAAAATCTGAAAGAAATTCATCCAGAGTATGTTTGTTTGTCCACCGGTAAATTTTTGACTCTTTATCCTTTATATGAAATTAGAATCTATGCACCAAAAAAATCAAATTAGCATTTTGGACAAATTCTTCCCATCGATTCAAATGAAACTCTGACATAGAGTTATAATTAGAGTCAAAAGTTTACTACCAAATTTCATTTAGTTACATCATTGCATTTTGGAGCTAATTGTATTCACTTTTACACGAAAGTATTGGCTAACAAATGGTCAATTCTTTGAATGATTTGATTAAAAATTTATAAATATCTGCATTTTAGATTATAAATCTATACATCAACTTTTATTTCACCATCTTTTTATATTTTATACATATGGTGCACTTGAGAAATTCATTCATAGATTTGTGAATGAATTTCTTTCTTTTTATTTGATAAAAATTTACAAATATCCTGTTAAATTTATATATCAAGATTCATCTGTCTAGCTCGAAATATTTTTGATTTATCATGTTTTGAGAAAAACAGACAAAATTTCACTTATGCTAGTTTGTTTTTTTACATAGCGAAGTTTTAAATGAAGAGATTCGTTAATATATCAAGTTCAAATTTTTTGATGATTTATTCTACTCTCTATTTACATTCTCCGCTTATGAGAAAGTAATAAGATATTTTAGGGGTAAAAATTTTGTTTTCATTCATTTTTTTTCTTTAATTACAGTAAAAATTTAAAAAAAAAATACTTTTCTAAGTGATTTTATGATTTTAATTTATTTAGCCGAAATTATATTCTACAGTATTTAGTTTAAATTCGTGCGGGTTGCAGGTTTTTGACATTACATTTGTTCGATTTTTTTTGTTTGAATGAAATTAAATGCAATATATTTAAAGAATTGCATTTCAACGTATTTGCAAAAAAATGTCAAAATTAAGTATATTTTAATATATTCTAATATTGAAAGCATTAAAAAAATCATTAAAATTATTAAAAATCATAAAAAAACATTAAAACTCTTTGTATTTTCAACTAAAATATTTAATTTTACCAATTCTAATGTATATTGACTTACAAAAAGTTCATAAAGTAAAGACGTTTACCATTGTTTTATTTGGTTAAAATTAACCATAGTTTTCAAGTAAGAAATATGGGAATAGCAAAGGTGATGATGCATTATGCTCATAAATAATTGTTTAAGAAAAATATTTTCCTCAGTAATAGTATGCTCAGTCTATAAATTTTGTGAATTAATTCAGATCAGGTTCAGAAAAATGGAAGATTAATATAACATTTTAAACTGTTTACTTTGAAAGTAATTAGAGAATAAAAATATTCCAATTCCATTGAGACTGATTTGAATTTATGCTTTATATACACTTTTGAACAACATTTAAAAAATTATTTTGTTTTATTACGAGTTTAACTTACTTTATGTACTTTCACCAATTGTTTATCTCTTATTTCTTAATAGAATGTACTGAAATTGAAATCAACAATTTTACTATACTTCCATAATATTGTACACTTTTCAAAAATAGCGCAAGTGTTTGTTTTAATATGAATGCAGAACGTAAACTTAAAATAATTAATTTGGTTAATTTTTTTACACTCTTTTATTGAACTTGAATGGAAACTTTTAAAATCGATATTTTTATTTTCTTTCTAATGGATTAAAAGATTAAAATCTTGTTTAGTTTGGTGTTCGAAATGATTATTCAATATTTTTATATATCGGGCAAATAGCAAGTAGATTTTTAATTAATACAAAATTTCTAATGCTGATCAAGAGCAAATGACACGTTTTTTCATGTTTGGCTGAAAGCAATTGCAAGCTATTCTGACAGAATTATTAATCAACTTTTGCTTGGAAAACTGTGTTTTTGAGGTAAGTCATTACGAATTTCATAAAAAAAAAGTAAAGTTCAAAATACAAAGAAAAAGTTGACAGTGGAATTATTTGATGAAAACTTGATAACACAATTCAAAAATAACTGTAAAGGTTCATTAAAAATAATAAATATTTTACAAAAATCTTTAAAAAGTTACGATTTTTTAAAATCAAGAACTTGGGAAATCGGAACAAATTCTAAAAAAAAAGTAGAAAAATTAGGCATTGAAAACAGTATCATAAGTACATTAAACTACATCATATTGATAAAAAAATTATTTTACTTAATTATTACAATTTTTAAAGTTAAATATATAGAAAAGAACAACATTATCTCATATGTAACGATTTTGTAAAGTATAATAAAATACTTTCGAATGCATTATTTATACCAATATTTTACAATAAACAACATTATGTTTTTCATTTCAAGTAATAACTTTTACTTTCTTTCTTTCTTTGAGATGAATGATATTTAAATTAGTAGCCATAACACCATTCCGATGTTATATCGTTTAGAATTCCTTTTTTCATGTCATTATCTGCAGTGATTTGAATGATATAAGATACCCTGAAATAAAACCGATGCTGAAATAATAGATTTATCTTTGAAACAAAATTTAAACAGGGTATAAAATTATGAATACATAAACTCAAAACGCACGTATTTTGGAACGCCATTTAAATAAACAACCAGATCAAAGGTCGATCGCAGCGACCTCTCTGTCAGAGCAGGTGAAAAATTATCATAAATAAACCCATATCTATTCACGGTTACGATTCTTGAAATAGAAACGAAACAAAAAACTGCACTTCAGCGTCCATCCGAACTTTAAATTTATTCAGAACCGCAAAAACAACGAGATGGGTGCCTAGAAGATTTTCTTCACAGATAGCAAAGTTGGAAGACCCAGATGAAATGATAAGAATTTCTATTACCGTTATCATTGTTAAAAATAAAGATGATTATTGTTCGTTGTGGAGTCCCAGAAAAGTTGAGATGAAGTTGGTGTGAGGAAGATGTTCCGATTGTATCATCCGTCAGTGGAAAAATGGAATAATTTTTGAGGGGGGTGGAAAAAACGTCTTCATTTACGATTGGTGGAACAATGAATTATGTTATCTCGTATCAATAACACGGAGAGGACAAACTGGATAAAGAATATTGAATGTCCTAAAAATTTTGTATGCAAGAAATTGACCTGGACAATGCCATTGGCTGTCAAGGTTGAAACCTGCGATCCTCACGTGGTTTTCCAAGGTGGTTGAACCTCTGGTAATGCCTTCCAACTCTTCTCTTGTGACTTTTATTACTGAAAGTAATTGAAGAATTGTTCAAGATTATATTCTCATGTTTTTTTTTTTTACTTTTGAAAAATTACTTCTTGATTGTATCAAAAATTTTATTAAAGCCCTGTTTATACGCCAATACTGATAACGCCAAATTTAAATTATGTGCAATGTATTAAAAAATAAGAATACGTTTAGTATTAAAGTGTGTTTACACTAAACCAGTTATAAGATTCCAGTAAGTCAGGGGCTCAAGCCTATAGGCAGTACAGTTTCTACGCATGTGTGGTTTTACAGCATGGTTTGTAGCTGACTGAATATAAACATATCTTT
>JAOUZG010013621.1:1306287-1319617 GCA_026289955.1 Argiope argentata | reverse complement strand
CTACGATTATTACTGGATGTGCTCGAGGAGTGTTGGTTTTAATACCCCGCAGTCCACTAATTCCGTCGAACTATCCTTTTGAATTTAGAAGAGTGCAGTTTCCCGTAAAAGTTTGCTTTGCAATAACCGTTAATAAGTCACAAGGACAGAAATTAGATGTAGCAGGGATCAAATTAAGAGGAGACTGTTTTTCAAACGGCCAGTTTTATGTAGCTTTCTCCCGAGTCAGTTCATCTAGCAGCTTAATAAATTTATTAACAGAAAAAAAACTCCAAAAAATGTTGTATACAAAGAAGTTCTTGCTTAAACACAGGTATAACAATAAAATGTAGATGGCCTGCGTTTGAAAAGAAAATAACTACTTTAAAAGCATCCTTAAGGATCGGTAAGGACAAGGGCATATATATAAGGAATCCATTGGCACCGGGACCCTCCCAAAATTAGGAAAAAATTATCGACAATAAGTAATTATTATAGAGGAATTTCGTAACTAAGTGCACGAAGCACTGTTATCCCCCACTAATTCCATTACCCGAGCAATGCCGGGTACGGGAATGCTATTTGTTATTTTTATATTCCCTCATCGTTCACAGCGCCCCATGCTTATTTCACTCATATACCACATTCTTACATAAATACAATATACACATTCTAACATACATACATACTTACAATAAGTAAGCTATTTTTTGTCTACACTAGAAATTACTAGGAAATTATTTATATGGCAAAACAAAGTTTGCCGGGTCAGCTAGTATATATATATATATATATATATATATAAGAATAAATTAATTCTGATATCAACTTAAAATCATTTCACGTACTTTTCTTTATTTCGTTGCATTTTTGTAAGGATAGAATTGTGGAATCAAATTTTTCATTTACTTTCCCATGAGCTATATCTGCACAAGTTGAATTACCATTGGCAATAAAAATTTTTAGTATCTAACGAACTTATTATCACACGATCACCTTCATTTATTTTGTACTTAATCAATTCCAGAATATCATCTGATATTGACTTTGAGAAAACTGATTATAAGATTTCGTAAGAATTATAATAATACTGACTAAAAAAATGAGGAATTATAAAAATTACAAAATATTTTCAAATCGCTTGGGTTTATAAGGGTTCTAAAATGTAAATAAGATTTTTTAAAACCAAATACTTACATTTTTTTTCTTCCAATGCACTTATCATAGCCAATTTTTCAGCAGCAAAACAAAAATATTATTGATAAATTTAAAAATACTCTAATTTTTTTTCCAAATTTGCATACACATTATAATAATGAAGTTTTGTTAGATATAAACTACAAAAGGAAAAAAAACAATGAAGAATTTATTGATCTCTGCAAAAATAAGGGGAAAGTTTGCATAAATCTTGTCTCCTTATCTCTGAACATTGTGACTTTTGAATTAATGCATGTTATATGGCGCTATCTGATATTTCATTTGTCACTTTTGTCATTTTTGCAACTGAATAACAACAAATCGTATTTTAACTAGTAAAATAGTGGATAACCGACAAAATGATATGACGTTTTTGCAAGGTAATCGTACATTCTGCCGGAATAATTCATTGTAACAAAAATCATGCAGATAGACATTAACGATTTGAACTTAAGTGCCCTTCATTTCTTTTATTTCAGCAGAAGGTATCCTGATCCCTTTAATGCAGTGTTTTCCAATGTGGGGCTCACTCCCCACGGGGGGTGGAGAGTCACGCAGGGGAGCAATTTGAAAATGGACTAGATAAAACTTTAACCCTTTCACTCCGGGCCATTTAAATGCAATGCTGGATACCAGTGCCAAATTTTACAAAAAAAGCAAATTTTAAAATAATAATTAGTTATTTTTAAATAATAGCTAGTAAATATAATCAAATTAATATAATAAATGAGTATTAAAATTATTTAGAATTTGAATTTCAGTTTTTCATTATATGTTTTGAAATTTTGCTCGCGGTGTTTTGTTAACGATTTCATAGTGATATATTCATAGAATCCATTATTTATGTTTCTTAAGTGAACAAATCATTTTTTAATGCTAAATATTATGTATGTTACATAGGGGGGCGTGAAAACTTCAGAAAGGTTAAAGTGGGACCTGGCACAAAAAAGGTGGGGGAACACTGATTTAATGATTTAACATGCAGATAATTTCCAAAATACTTCAGCAAAGAATGCAATAGTCAATTACTTTATTAGTACAAAATGCTTCAAGATGTTGCTACCATATTTTTTTGGATGTTATACAACATTTAGAATAATACTGTTGAAATATGACACAATATTTTCTGAAAATTGGGACTGAATGTGTAGTGAAAAATACGTCATTCAACAGATAACTTCAAATAAGTGTATTCTAGAAACAGCATTCTATGGAATCTTAGTTCAAATTGCTATAAACTCAATAAACTTAAACAAATATATAATTAACATCTATTGCAAACCAATATCCTCACCCCCTCCTAGAATACTGAAGTTACTATCCACATCAGAAGTGGTGAGAATTGAAACGCACCACTTTGCCGGAACGAATGGTTCTATTTGGAAGCACAGGTGGAGCTTCACACGGTGTTTTCTTTGAGCTTAAGGTGGGTTGTCACCAGAATTACCTGGCAATGCTGGAGGTATAGACGTCAACAACAACAAAAAGGGGCACGTCTTCAATTTTCTTATTTATTACCGCATCTTATCTAAATTAGTTTCAATGGAATTGGTTCAGAGAGACAGCCGGCTTTCTGGCACAGAGGTAGCGCATCTTCCTCGTGTTCTGGGACTCCAGGGTTCGAGTCCCGGTTCGGGCATGGTTGTTCTTCTGTGAGATGTGTGAATGTGCTCTTTTATAAAAAGGGTCAGTGCAAGCGAATGGGTAAGTGTGTAGCTAAGTCGTATACTTGGCCCTAGTTGGCGCTACTTCAAAAAACAAGAGACACTCCTTTCGGTTTAAATCTGCTGCTGTATCAGAGGGGGGCTTGTCCATAGGCAAGTGCCATGAATCACATCAACAAAGAGATAAAATTTTGGCAAATGAAAAGCTAATTACCTGAGTTAATTATCGCTAAATTTTTCGATTACGGAGCACTAGAATTTTAGCTGAATCGATTTATTATCTTGTAATTAACCTCTAAATAAAGCATTATTAAATTCTGATGAAAATTCCCAGAGTTATAGGGTTTGCAAAATAATAATTTCAATGTTAAATGAAATTCATACATTTTTGGCGATATCTTGAAAGCTATAATATATTTTTCAAAACTTTTTTTCTTCATTAAAGGGAAGTTATTCTTTTTTCATTAAATCATGAAATAAACACATTATTAACAAAAATTTAATATTTTTCTTTATGAATTTTTAAATCTGAAGGAGGAAAACGTGAAGAATAGAATAGTGAAATTTTAATATGGGGAGTATAAATACAAAAAAAAAATTGTGCGTATATTTCAAATAGTTTGGTAAATCTAGACGAAACTTCTACAAATCTAGTAAAATTCCTACCTTCGATTTGTAACGCCTACTTTTTAAAGGATCATGTATTAAAATTCTTTGTTTTTATAGATGTACTGTTAATAAAGTTCAAGCTTCGACGGCAGTTATAATATCGCAATAAATTAAATAATGAATTTACTTTAAAATCATTCGATTTAAATTTAATATGAACTTTGTTTCATAAATGTTTTTTTTTTCATTCAGAAAATATAAAATTTAAATACAGGAAATATTGGATGTAGGAATGTTGGATTCAATATTTTTCTCTTTACCGGGAGTTATTAAATTGCTGGGAGTTACTTACTATATGGTCCCTGGTGGGTTGGCTCTTTTTAGACAGAGCAAACACTGCCAATTTTGGAACGAAATTTGATACACATACATAAAATTACCAGCTGAATAGAATCATCAAAATATCTCGATTTCCATTACTGAAAAATTTCGAGACTGCATTTATTTTGATAATCAGGTCGTCTATTGCAATAAACCTACGAAAAATTTCTATCGGCACCAACTTTGTAAAGATGTGACAATAAATAAAAAAAAAGATTAAAATGAAATCCGATATGCATATTTCAATGTATCATGTCAGAACATCATTTCTTGAACGGCCAAGCACCACGTGCTCGTGCAAGTTAAATTATATTTTTATTCATTTTAATCGTTTCATCGAATGAGTCACTTTAGTATTGCAAACGACCCAAAAAAAAACTTTGTCTCGCATTGATTGTTTAAAAAACATCACATTTCCTATCTGTTTCATTTCATATAATCACGCGCTCAAAATGACATTTGTCTAGGTTTTATTTGCTGTAGTCATTCACTTTTTTTAAATCGGAGTTTTTGTAAATGCGATGGCAACACTTTATTAAAATCTTATTTTTTTAGATGCTCGTGCAGATAATAAAATTTTTATTTTTCGAATACGGATTTTTGTTGGCGACAAAAACAATATCATGTTCTGACATGATAATAAAGGTAAAATATAATGAAATCCTCGATAGTAAATTTCATTTTATCGTGTGAGAATATTATCATTTTTAACCCATTATTTGTCTTAATTCATTTTCAATTTTTCCAGCTGGCAACCAGAGTTTTAGAGTTGACCGATTTTGAGATAAAATAACATCTATGGTGTCATAGTTCTTCATCAGCTTTTTAAAAACGCACATATTGTCAAAGACTCATACGTAATAGTAAAAGTAAATGTAATAATATTGCAATACTAGTAAAAGCAGGTAAAGATATTTTTTGCCCATAAATTTCGAAGACATCAAAATATTCTAACCAAAACATCACTTTCTCGCAAGATAAAAATTGCAAAAGGAACCCATTTTTTTTTCTGTTAACGACTGTACGTTTAAATCTTTTTGGGAAATTGACGATTTTAAGCCATCAATTTGAATCACAAAGTCTTTTCCATTGATCAGAAAGTTGCGCTTCCAGGGCAACTCCATTATGAAATTTGAGTATATCTGATTTTCCTATTAAATGTGGAGGTTAGCTTCTTAAAATTTAATTCTTAATGAAGAATAAACTTGTTTAAGAAAAAATGAGTTACCATCGTTTTAACTTTAAAAAAATATTTATTTTAATTAATTGCCTAAAAAACATTGAGAATATGAAAATACTACCTAGAAAAAAATAATACAAACGAAGTTGGAGAAAGTAAAATATGTTCTGTATCACAATCCCGTCACATAGTAGATTTCTGAGAATTAATTTTATATAGCAAGAAAAATACAACTAATCAAATAATTGTGTTAAAAATTCCTAAATAAAAGCTCTGATATTTAAAAACCAACCAAAAAACAAACAAACTAGCATAGCACATAGTGAATTTTTAATAACAGCAACGCTTCCTTTTAAAAGTTAGAATAATAAAACAATTTATCGAAAATCCAGCATAGCTCCCTATTATACGTTTTTGGCATGAAAAAGTTTCGAATAATCTGATTTCGAGAGTTTATTCAGTCGATTCTTACCGTTAGTTTTTCCATGATAACTCCAAGGTTCACCATCATCAGCTTCACAACTTATTACAGCGCCATCTGTTGGAAGAAAAAATGGTTCATTATTTTCCTAGCGAATTTTAAACATGGAAGTTATTTTTTTTAATGTTAAATTTATTAAAATTGTGGTTCACAAAATTTGAGATACATTCTATTCTATAGGAGTGAAAAGCATTAATTTTTTTAAAATGATTATTCTCCAGACCGAAACATGGTAGTTTGTTAATGTCAATAGATTTATCTTCCATTTTTTTAAAAAAAAAATGAGCTATTTATTAAATAATGAATGTATTATACATACAAAAATATTTTTATAAACGTCGGGCAATTTTGTATAAACGCAGTTGTTAAAACAATGTAAAAACTGCTGCAATCTTCATGGATTTTTACCTGTAAAATTACTGGTGATATTTGAAATTATAATTAAGAGCATCCCGGGATTCGAAAAAATCCTGACCTTAAAATTGAAATTTTTAGAACCATAATTTTCTCTTCCTTTCTATTTTTTTATTTCATTTTATTCATTTCTCAAATTTTAATTCTCCACTGCTCAATTCTGAAAAAACTGTATGATACATTTTTCATAGAATACATTTTTTAATTTTAGGATGAACCCTATTTCTTCAAGACGGATAAGGAGAAAAAAATTTAATCCCAAATATCTTCGCCAATTTTATACATAACTCCATCTGTGTTTTTATAATGGTATAATTGAAAATTTTGGTTAATCTTTTTTTATTTTTTAAATTATTTTTTGAAACATTTTTATTTTGCTGCTTGGGGTGCTGTAACTGGTCGCATCAGATTTAGTATAATCCCTTTACTACAGGAATAACTTTCTTTCCTGGTAATAAGAGACGCTGTTTTGATTTTGAAGGAAATTGCTGTTTATCCTTATAAATTTTAGCCTGCTATTTTAATATCAAAATTGCAGATGTGTGTCAAAATTTAGACGTAATCGGAAAAAACGATTGAAACCAAATGTATATTCACATCTCGTTAAGTACGATGACTCTAAATATGAATCGGGACAGATTGTGGATAATAATCTACGCGTGTAACTATCAAGCAGTTTATTCTCTCTTTTATTTTTTTAACTAACTAACGACTAACTGATTAATCATAAAAATGGATTTTATTTATTATTATGTGGAACAATGATGTTGTTTTGGTTATGGGGTTTTGTGGGGTATCCAAAAAAACTTAGACAAGCAATATTCGTTTTTTCATTGGTAGAAAGCGAGTCACCTGACTCATTACATTTGAGGTTTGTTTTGTCATTATTGTTGGAAATATTTTATTAAAGTTACTGTCAATTGCTTTTGTTTGTCGTTTCTATGAAATGACGCCATCTTCCAGTTTGTTTACGATTTCTTACTTTTAAATAAATAATCTCATGCTCAGAAGATTATCTTTTAGTTTTTTTAAAATTCTCTTTTAGTTTTAACTATCGCACTTTTGTAAAACGCGACTTATATTTATTCTTTAATGATATTATAAGCACATTTTTACTAATTGCATTTTTCAAAATACTGTAAATATTTGAATATAATTTTAATATCAATCTGCATTTCGTTCAATAGATTTTACCGCATACACAATAGCTTCTAGTAATAATTAGCTTTTCGTCGAAAAAACTGGTATTTTTTTAACTTAAAATCGGTCGAGCTCCAAAACTTTATT
Source organism: Argiope argentata (assembly GCA_026289955.1). Lineage (NCBI taxonomy): Eukaryota > Metazoa > Arthropoda > Arachnida > Araneae > Araneidae > Argiope > Argiope argentata. The sequence continues at coordinate 1,312,425 of JAOUZG010013621.1, read as the reverse complement.
TGGCAGCTAGAAAAATTGAAATAGAAAGTTTAAAAGAATTATTATTAAAGATAGAGAAGCCTAGTAATTTTTTCAAACCGGTTTAAACTGGTTAAGGACTTAAATTAATTAAGACAAATAATCACTTTAAAATAATAATGTTCTCACATGATAACTAAATTTACTACTGTAGAGGCCATTTTAATTTTTATTGTTTATTTTGAAATTTGTTTGTATTTTTTTTCTATTAATTACAACTTCAATCGTGCTTAACTTAAAGCTCATGATTCCTCCAAGAAAATACTCATAAGCATCAAATAAAGATCGAAAATAAAATGGTGTTATTTTAATAGCCTTGCAATTGTTCTTATCATTGTGTATATGAACCATTCTAAGAGTGTTAGTTTCCAAAACAATTGGAATGGTAATTCTCCCGTTCTTGTAACATCATTTTTCTTATTCGTGATGTTAATTGCAGAGTTATTAAATAGAGTTCTATAATTTCCAATAATGCAAGAAAATCGCCCAGTGAAATAATTCACGGAACAAAGAAAGCGGTTTGAGCTTCAATTTAACAGTGTAGCCACAGGGAAGAAAATGCACTCACTGTTCAATGAATTAGAAACCTCTAAGATTTGCATTTGAATGCGTGTTAGGATGCAATTTTTTACGTGGGTTACACGTGGTTAGAATGCTAGTATAAGTAAGGAGTAAGGGTCCTTTTCGCGATGTATGAAGTAAAATTAGGAAAAATGACAGATCTTTCCCCATTTAAAAAAGGGCTTATTGTTGGTGCCCATTTAGCGGGTGCCTCGATTTCGAAAATGGCAGATCTCATTGGGTCCTCAAAAGCAGCCATATCAAAGGTTTTCAAAAGTTGGAATCAAAACCCACAGTCCTTCTCTAGGAGACTTAACTGCGGTTAGAGCACATTTTCCAAGAGCGTGGTCGGCGTCTTCTCCAACGAATTGTACGGAGGGGCAAGGGGCTGTATTTTAATTCAACCGACACAAATCGTCAACCAAGGCTATTCCCAACAGATTTCAGCTCTAACCATGCTCAGAGAATTGCAAAGGATAGGAGTGCATAGTCGAGTACCTATGAGAAAACCACTCGTTTCTGCCCGACACACAAAAATTTGTTTGCTGTGTTGTTAGGAAAGAAGACACTGAGCATCTGAGGATTGGAAATGACGGGTAATGTGGTCGGATGAATCAGGATAAACCTTATTTTGCACTGATGGAAGACGTGGAATTTGGCGAGAATCCCACGAAGACATGAATCCATCGCACTCGCACTGTGCAAGGCTCTGGAGGGAATATCATGATATGGAGCATGTTCTGCTGGCATGGAAGTGGTGCCCTGGTGTTCATCAAGAGTAACCAAACAGCCATGCGATACCTAGATATACTGTCAGGTCAATTGCACCCTGCAATGTGGCATTTTTATCCTGATGGCGTCGGATACTTCAAGGATGGTAATGCAACTATACATCGTGCCAGAAGTGTTCAAAATTGGTTCGATGAGCATCAGTCTGACTTCCAACACCTTTCCTGACCATCTCATAGCCTGGATCTTAATCCCACAGAAAATGTGTGAGATATAGTGGATAGACGCATCAGACAGAACTCTCCTCTTCCATCTAATTTACTAGATCTAAAAGACTGCATAACTAATGAATGGTATTCTGTGGATGTAAATGCACTCCAGAAGCTTGTAGACTCGATGCCCAAACGAATCAGGGCCGTTATCCGTGCAAAGAAAGGTCCATTAAAATATTGATCTTGGGTTTCCAATTCATTGGCTAGTGAGTGTAGCATTTTTATAAAATCCCTCGTTTAATTTTTCGCGAGTTATTTGGCGATTAATTTCGACATTCTTACACAAACATGATAGAAAACTATAATTATAAAACACAAAATACCATACCAAATTTGATATATTTAAACTCTTGCTCCTTTGAGTTATCACCTTTACATGTTTCTGAAAGTATGGACTGATAGACAGTCGATTCCTCGCTAGATTTTGCCCAAAATTTGAAAAGTGCCTAGATTATATATGTTATTTTTGTGCACCGAATTCTATATGTTTAGATCTCATCATTTTGTAGTTATGGTGGCAATTTATATTCGAACAGCGGGTCAGATCGACTTCTTCTAATCTGATTTTGCTCAGTGTTTGATAATTTTTTTTAAAAATTTGATATAAAAACCGTATACCAAACTTCATTTATCTATATTTATACGTTTTTGAGTTATTTTTGTCACAGACAGACACTAAGACATTTATCCAAAAGAAAAAAAAATGTTGAATCGAAATTTTGACGAATCTGCATATTTTTAACTTACCTGGGTTCGAGACTAATTCGTCTTAATCTCGAGTTCGCATTTTTTTTTGTCGATTACTAAATTTTCTCTATACTATTTATACAAAATAGTAAATATTGGAGAAAAAATTTGTCCAACAATTATCATTAAAAAGATAATTTGTTACATTTCCTGTTGATGAAAATCTAATAATATGCGATTATATTTTCAATTATTGTAGAAAAATGTCAAGTATCTCAAAATTTTTAATTCATTAAAATTCTATTAAGTTAAAAAAATTGCTCCGAGATACCCATTTATGCCAATTCTAATAGAATTCTAATAGCTCTAGATAAAATAATAAGTTTTTCAAATGATAGCGGAAAAAGAGGCAATTTCTAAACAGATTTATATTTAAATAAATGATGCAAGGTATTATGGAATACAAATGAAAGAAAATTTGATGTCAATTTTATAACTCTCATATGATTTTTTTCGCAAGCAGTTGTAACTTAGATTATGAAATATGACCGTATTAAATCAATGCATTCAACAAAAAAAGTGTGAATAAAGAATAAAGGATCTGTCTAAAATCTGAAAAGCAAGTTGATAAAACCATTCATTATTGTTATCATACATGAAAAGGTAAAAAAAAAGAAAAATTTTAATGAATGGCAAAATGAACAATGAGCATTCAATGTAGACAGATGCTTTTGAAATTTGGTATAAATATATAAATTTTTCATTTATTCAGATAAGTATTTTTTTTTTAAATTTCATATTAAATTGAAGATTTTCCGAAGCTATTTTTAAAGATTTGAAAATGTTTATAAAAGACAAAAAATATTCGAATTCCACGAAAATCCAAACTTTTTGCTGGCTGAATTTAACAGAGTATCCTTTGTAATAGTTACTTAATAGTTAGTTTCTAAACCTCTGGTTATAAGTTTATTAAAGGTAAATGTTTTAAATGAAATAAGCGAAATGATTTTAATGATATAATATTTTGTGTTCTTTGACTAAATAAATATGTTGCAGAAAAAATAACCGACAAATTTTTTCAAAACTCCTTTGTTATATTAATTAGATTTCGTTACCTCATTTTTACGTCCAAATAAAGTAAACAAACAATAAAACTCCCCGCACTTCTGCATCCAATTTGACCAAGTTATGAAGCTTTGAATTTCATACAGTCAATTAACTACCATGTCTTTAAAACACTTTCCATTGATCAACGGTTCTTCTTCGAGAGGTACAGTAAAAAGGTTAAAATAGGTCTGAAATAGAGCTATTCAAAATTCATATTTACATCGATATTAACTCCCCGGTGTGCTGTGATGTGGTGGAGAGAGCTCAGGTGTCGTCCTCGTCATAGAAACGCAGTTCAAAATAAGAGGTCCAACACAAAATAGCCCTAGTGTTGATTTACAACGGAGTGTAAATATAACTAAACTAAACTAAATTTCATCGGTTTTAATAGCAAAAAGTGAGAAGGTATTTTTTCTTTTGTTTAAAATCCTATTAGAGAATAATATTTTATTAAATGCCCTTAAAAAGAACTAAGAACCAAAAAAAAATATTTTGACTTTGCAATCTTTTTACTACTGTATTTATCTATTACAAAAAAATAAAGGTTAAATATCTATGTAGTTAAAATTGTTTTTCCAACGGGATATATATATATATATATATAAGCTTTTGCAAATGAAATCAGTTTAAATCTTGTGAATTATGCATGTCTGTCTGCAGATGCAAAATACACATATTTCTACATTCGCATCAAGATCAAAACAATATGAAAGATTTCCCAAGATATTTTCTTCACAAAATTTCATTTTACACTTACATTTCTTCGTAATTTCAATTCTAAAGCATAAACATGTGTAGAAACAGGTTGAGAGTAGCGTAACTCATCATCCCAAGTCATTGCATTTCACACGAAGCTAAATATTATAAGCATCGTTGATGTTCTGTATTTGTTTAGTTGTTGCATTTGTTAATGTTTGTTTTAGAATAATTGCTTCAAAAATATTTTAAATATCGTTTTGCGTCTGCTGTTGCATCTGACAACTAGGGTAACTGTTGTTATTGAAATAGAACGAGTGAGCTACTGGTTGTCACTTGGAATTGATGTTGTCTGTGTTTTGATTTTATTCTTTTAAAAACACTTTCAGTCGTTGGTAATAATATCCAAAATATATGAAATGTTCATTTTATGACTTATCGGGCTTTTACAATCTGCACTTTAAAACTCAAAGTTTAACGCCAATAAATATAAGTAAACAAAGCAAATCAACAACAATTATATAAACAAACATGTAATATAAAAAAAACAATTTTTTTAAATCAATTCCTACTTTGGATATTAGTAAAAATTTAGGAAATTAGGAAATTTTTTATTTTGGTTACTTTTTATGAAATAATTACAGTTTTTGTTCTCGTGTTCCACTTTACAAGGGAAGGAGGGGTGCAGTAACTTATTAGTGTATGAACCTTTGAGCAATCGAATAACGATCACCTTTGACGCGGTATCCCCCGTGGTATAACTTCCTACATGGAGAACTTTGCGACCAGTTTCCAACTAACAGTACAAGGGATGTGAATCCAACGCCCTACCAACCAGGCTATTCCAACCCAACAATTACTATAAATAACTATTATAAAGCGAGAAAGTTATTTTTTAATTATTAAAAAATTAATGAATTAATAATCGAAAAAACTGTATTAACATCAAATGCCATCCATTAAAAATGTTATATATATATATATATATATATATATATATATAAATTTTTCTTTAATTCGTAGCTAGTTTCTTCTCAGAACGTAATAAGTATATAAATAATTTAATAATAAATATGATAAATAATATTATAAAATTAAAACACTAAGTATATTTTACATCTGCAATTATTATTATATTATCGTTGTTTATAAATTAAAACTTACCGGTAGAAAAAAATAGGACCAGAAAACTGGCCACGAGTAAGAGTGTTGTCGGATGCATAGTTGTCATGGCACGATTAAATACATCAGTTAAATACCGATCTTAAAAGAGAATCGAAAACAGATGGCTTATCTTTTTCTTTTATTTCGGCGATTCAAATCGGTTCAAAAGTGATAAAAGTGGAGTATTCCATTGTGTTAAATCCGTGTAACCGAAATCAAGGCTATCATTTTTATTTCAGTCACAAAAATGATTATTTTACTTTAAAAAAAAGAACTCTGAATTAAAGAATAAAAAAAACTTTGTCATAATGAATTCACTCATAACTGAAATTGTTCCAGATAACTTAGATAATTCTCCATTCTTGAAAAATATTGCGAGCCCTAATTTTTTAAAGATATTATAGTTTAGTACTAATAATAAAATAATAACTACTCTACTAATAATAATAAATAGTATTATTAAATAAGTTATTCTATTAATAATAAAATAATAATCTGTACTAATAATAGAAGATAACGGGTGTTGAAGAAGAAAACTAATAATAAATGAGTGTTTGTAAAAGTATAGAAAGTATTGACGAAAGATAGGTAATTTTTTATTAACAACAGAAGGGGGGGAAAGCCTCTCCTTATAAAGAAGATAAATTATTATAAACCCTAAAGGTAGTTTATTGACTTTCTCTTAATAATAGAAGAGTAGCTAGTATGTGTTTTTAAAAGAACTATCCTAATAATAATGATGCCATTAAAGTAGCTTACTGGCTCTCTATTAATAATAAAAGAGAAGTCTATTGTGTGTTTTTAAGAGAACTCTCCTAATAACAATGATAAGCCTTTAGAGTACCTTACTAACTCTCTTTTAATAATAAAAGAGAAGGCTATTGTATATTTTTAAAAGAACATT
>JAOUZG010013621.1:1289410-1306277 GCA_026289955.1 Argiope argentata | reverse complement strand
GTCTATTGTGTGTTTTTAAGAGAACTCTCCTAATAATAATGATAAGCCTTTAAAGTAGCTTGCTAATACTCTCTTAATAATAAAAGAGAAGGCTATTGTATATTTTTAAAAGAACATTTCTAATAAAAATGATGCCATTAAAGTAGCTTGCTGGCTCTCTATTAATAATAAAAGAGAAGTATATTGTGTGTTTTTAAGAGAACTCTCCTAATAAAAATGATAATCCTTTAAAGTAGCTTACTAATACTCTCTTAATAATAAAAGAGAAGGCTATTGTATATTTTTAAAAAAACTCTTCTGATAATGAAAGATAATGCATGGAAAAATATGGAAAGCCTTTAGGTAGCTTGCTAACTCTCTATTAATAATAAAAGAGAAAGTAAATATGTGTTCTTAAAATAACTTTCCTTAATAATAAAATATAATGTAGGGGAAATTATTTTAAGCCCAAAATATAGTTTGATATTTTTCAACCAATTATAAAATAGAAAGCGCGTATGTGTGTTTTTGGTTAGTGAGTTTCTGAATACATTATCACACATACTATTAAGCATAGCATAAGTATATTTTAAAAATCGAGAGTGAGCATTTAGAACAATTTCTTAAATTTCAATAAACTAAATTTTAATCCAAATTTTAAATTTTACAGAACTGGACATTCGAGCTGAAATGTCAATTCTAACTCAGATTCCGTTAGGAGAAAGAAGATGAGATTCTCGACTTCTCTTCTAATATTTTGAAAAGAATTTTTAACTAATTAAAAATTTATGATATATCATTGTTTATTCGAGCTATTTTTCTACAATGTAAATGCAAAAAATTAAGCCTTGTTCTATTTTAAAAATGAAAAATATGTCTCTTTAACGCTGCAAATTATCATCCAAGAATAAGGAAATCCTTGGATAATAATTTGCAAATGCTATCCAAGAATATGGAAATTAAATATACGTTGAGAATAAAAATTAACTTGCTATTAATATGCTAAGTTATTACAGAGTAATCTGTGTATGTAGTGGAATAGTTGAAATGCAAAAAATAAATAATATATGGAATGAACAATAATAAATAGAATATAAATAAATAAAAAAGCCTATGGAACGAATAGAATAATTAAATCCAAATCCAAGAATTTTGAATATAAATATGAGTTTCAAATAAAAATCAACTTACTATTAACATTCCAAGTTATTATTGAGTAACCTGCAAAAATACTGAAATAATTGAAATACTGAAATAAATAATAAATGGAATAAATAATAATAAATAAATAAATTAGTCTATCTAAACAATAGAATAATTGAGATATAATTGAACCCAAGATTCAAGAAAGAAATTAAATACGTGTTGAGAATAAAAATCATCTTACTATTAAGATGCTAAGTTATTACAGAGCAACATGTGAAACAAATGGAATAGATGAAACGCGGAAAATAAACAATAGATGGAATGAACAATAATAATTAGAATATAAATAAATAAAATAGCCTATAAAATGAATAGAATAATTTTGATATAAGTAATTCCAACTCCATGAATTTAGAAAGTAAATATACGTTTCAAATAAAAATCATCTTACTATTAAGATGCTAAGTTATTATAGAGTAACCTGTGAAAATAGTGGAATAATTGAAATACAGAAATAATTAACAAATGGAATAATTGAAATACGGAAAAAATTGATAAATGGAATAAATAATAAAAAACAGAATATAAATAAATAAAATAGCCTATCAAACGAATAGAATAATGGAGGTATAATTAAATCCAAGATAAAAGAATATAGAAATCAAATATGCATTGCGAATAAAAATCAACTTACTATTAACATGCTAAGATGTAATAGAATAACTGTGAAAATAATGGAATAGTTGAAATACGTTGATAAATAATAATAAATGGAATGTAAATAAGTAATATAGCTTATCGAACGAATAGAATAATTGAGGTACAATTAAATCCAAGATCATGTTGTTATTGTTGCTGCTTATAACACTTTTCTATGGACAAGCCCCTCTGATACAGCATCCGACTTAAGCTGGAAGCAGCGCCAACGAAGGTCAAGAGTACGACTTAGTTACATACTCACCACATTTGCTTGCACAGCCCCTTTTCATAGGGGGGGGGCACAGTCACACATCTCACAGATAGCACACAGAAGAACAACCATGCCCGAACCCGGGACTCGAACCCTGGACTCCCAGAACACGAAGAAGACACATTACCTCTGTGCCAGAAAGCCGGCATCCAAGAATATAGAAAGTAAATATGCGTTGTTGTTTTCGTGTTCCTCTTTACAGTGGAAGGAGGGGTGCAAAAGCTTCTGAAGGTATGGACCTTGAGAGCCCGAGAGCAGAAGTTTTGCTTCTAGCTCACACACGTCACAGACGCTTTTTTACGTGGTGGACTTCATTCATTCATGCACAGATCGTCATTTAGATCTGGAACAGAGAATGATCACCTCTCAACCAGTACCCCTAATATTATTACTCTCGACATGGAGGACTTTGTGACCACGATAGATTTAAAGAGTGCCAACCACTACACACACGAAGAGTCTTCAGCTGACGGGTTCGAAATCACAGCTCAAGGGATGCGAATCCAACGCCCTACAATCACGGCCCTTAAATATGCGTTGCGAATAAAAATTAACTTACTTTCAGCATGCTAAGTTATTATAGAGTAGGTATTCTATGAAGGGAATGGGATTGTTGAAATATGGTAATAAATAATGAATGGAATAAATAATAACAATAAATTAAATGTAAATAAATAAAATGCGTACCAAATTCTCACAATGTAAGAGAGTAAATATGATTAGTGTTCTATATGCATAGCAACAAGAAAAAATCTCTATTTATGTGCCATGATATCATAAAGTAGCATGATAAAATGCATAGAATAATTTAAACGCTATTAGTGCATTCTTAATTACAAAGGAACCAGTGCACAATTGAACAGATTTGTTAAACCGTCACTTTAGTACAACCATGTAAAATGAATGGAAAATCTAAAATTAGAACTGGAACTTGACATTGAAATTCGAAAACACTAGTAGCTTCTCATATAAGCAGATAAACCTTGCATTATTGTTTTCGAAGGATATCAGACAATGAATCAGATAGATATCGAAGCATATCTTTGTGTTTTTTTGACTATGTAACGTTTAATCGAAGGCCCTTTTTATTAATAACCAATAAAATCAAGTAGTCTGAACTGAAAAAAATGGATAAATTTACTATTATTAGAGGTTTCTTAAAAACTAAAAAGTTAAACACCTATTAAAATTATTCTTGCACAAAATTGATTTCATTTAATTATTTAATTTGTTATGAAACATATTAACTAAAAATTTATTCTTTATGTGTTTGTATACCTTCTTTTAGTATAAAGAATATCCAGGTTGTAATTCGTATTTTATTTAAAAATAAAAATAACATTTTTATTAGTGCATTAAAAAGAAGAAAATCCTTTTTTTTATAAACTAATAATGTGAAAGTCAAGACAAATTCACGAGTAAAGATGCAATGTTAAGAATGCTCTTAAAAAAATTAAAATTTTAATTATTTGTTTAATATATTTTTAATTTTTAATAAACATTCAGAATTTTTTCTAATTACATTTGTTATAATGTAATTTCTGAATTACATCTTTTTAAACATCTCATATTTAATAACTAAGTTTCTTATAAAAAAATATTTAGCAGAATAAATATCTAGTATTCTTAAATACAGCTTTTTTTTCTGTCTCTTATACGGAGAAAAACAAACAAAAATTATTTAATTATTAAAAAAAATGAAAAATAAATAAAATAAACTTAATCGATTGATTGATAATTATTTTCTTACATTTTATTTCGACTATAAACATTCAACTAATCAAAAATGTGAAATTTTTGCACCTTAAAATATGAATGAAAAGCGCACTAAAACTTTTTCCTTATACAAGTGTAAAAGAATTCGAGTTAGATATTTCTTTTTTTAAGAAATATAATGTTTAGTCTAAATTTTATAGTTTCAAAATGTTATTCTCTTATGCTCCAAGTTATTATTATCCAATCTTTCCTCTGTGAAAATACCAGTATCTCTTGACTCATTAAATAAGAATAATTATTGGATTTTTATCATGTTAGATGTTGTTTTTGGAGGGAGGTTTATGGCGTCAACAAAAATCCGCAGGCGAAAAATTAAACTTTTATTATCTGCACGAGCATTTAAAAAAATCCGCCTTTAATAACACGTTGCCATCGCATTTACAAAAGCTCTGATTAAAAAAATAAGTTAATGACTACAGCAAATAAAAACTAGAAAAATTTCGAGTTTCAGCACGTGATTGTATGAAATGAAAGAAATAGGAAATGTGATATTTTTCCAAACAATGAATGCGAGACAAATTTTTTTTGGATAGTTTGCAATACTAAAGTGACTCATTCAATGAAACGATTAAAATGAAGAAAAATACAATTTAACTTGCGCGAGCACGTGATGCTTGGCCATTCAAGAAATGATGTTCTGATATGATACATTGAAATATGCGCAGCACATTTCATCTTAATCTTTATTTTTATCTATTGCATTGATTTTTATAATCATGTTGGAACTTAATGTCGTTTTGGGGATGAGTGTTTTGGCGTCAACAAAATTCCGTAGGCGAAAAATAAAAAATTTATTATCTTCAAGAACATCTCAAGCAATCAGCTTTTCATTACGCCTTGCCATTGCATTTACAAATCTCTGATTGAAAAAAATAAGTTAATGACTACAGCAAATAAAACCTAGAGAAATGTAATTTTGAGGACGTGATTAAATGAATCAAAATAAATAGGAAATGTGATATTTTTTTAACAATCAATGCGAGACAAAGTTATTTTTGGATCGTTTGCAATACTGAAGTCACTCATTCGATGAAACCATTAAAATGAATAAAAATATAATTTAACCTGCACGAGAAAGTGATGCTTGGCCATTCAGTAAATGATGTTCTGATCTTATACATTAAAAAATGCATTGATTTGATATATTTTAAAATATTTGAAATCAGTTTGAAATTCAAATAATTTTAGGTTCGCTCCTTTTTTTGAACTATGTAATATAGCAATTCATGACGCACAATAATATGTTGTGTCTTAAAATGTAGAGCTTTAAAGTATAAATTAATATCGTTTTCCTTCTTTATTTAGTGTTTTTGAAATGGCAACGAAAAAAGCTTCCGTTTCCGTAGTTACAAAAATATAAACTGCGCATGGCTGTAAGAGTTGGAATAAAGAGTATTTCCGAAGTAATTTGAAGTTTGAAGTAGCGTAGTTTTAATTATTAAGTTTGGCCTTGGTGATAGGACCAATAAATCAGCGGTTATTTCAAACATTTTCAAATTTATTTTTTTTTATTCATTTAGTAAATTTTTATTTTTCTTGAAGTCAATAGAAAAATTCTTTAAAAAAATCATACAATTTTTAACGTTTAAGGTTTAATCCTAATTCCTATTTTTCTTGGAGTCAACGAAATATTTCTTCAAAAATGAAAAAAAAAATGAAATTCTTAAAATTTTTATCGTTAAAGGTTTATTTCAGATTTCTACTTTTCTTGAACTCAATGAAATAATTCTTCGAAAATTAAAAAAATAAATAAAAATCTTAATTTTTTAAGATTTATTACCAATTCTTATTTTTTTAAAGTCAAAAAAAAAATTAAAAAGAATTAAAAGATCATACATTTTATTCGTTAAAGGTTATTTCTGATTCCAATTTTATTTGAAGTCAATGAAATAATTCAACAAAAACAAAAAATGGAAATCATAAAATTTAATCATTTAAGGTTTATTACCGATTCCTATTTTTCTTGAAGTAAATGAAAAAGATTTTGGGTAAAAAAACTAAAATCATAAAATTTAAAAAATTTAAGGCGTTTCTTGATTCTTTTTTTGCTTGAAGTCAATGAAACAAATTTTGAAAGAAAAAAAAAACGACAATCCTAAAATAGTAACCGTTTAAGGTTTACTACCGATTCTTTTTTTCTTGATGTCAATGAAAACATTCTTGGAAAAAAAAGCGACAATCATAAAATAGTAATCGTTTAAATTTTATTACCAACTCTTATTTTTCTTGAAGTCAATGAAAACATTCTGGAAAAAAAACGACAATCATAATATAGTAACCGTTTAAGGTTTATTACCGACTCTTATTTTTCTTGAAGTCAATAAAAACATTCTTGAAAAAAAACGGCAATCATAAAATATTAACTGTTTAAGGTTTATTAATGACTCTTATTTTTCTTGAAATCAATAAAAACATTCTTGAAAAAAGGGGGGGAACGACAATCATAAAATAGTAACCGTTTAAGGTTTATTAACGACTCTTATTTTTCTTGAAGTCAATGAAAACATTCTTGAAAAAAAACCGGCAATCATAAAATAGTAACCGTTTAAGATTTATTACCGACTCTTATTTTTCTTGAAGTCAATATAAATATTCTTGAAAAAAAACCGGCAATCATAAAATAGTAACCGTTTAAGGTTTATTACCCACTCTTATTTTTCTTGAAGTCAATTAAAACATTCTTGAAAAAAAACCCGACAATCATAAAATAGTAACCGTTTAAGGTTTATTAACGACTCTTATTTTTCTTGAAGTCAATAAAAACATTCTTGAAAAAAAAGGGGGGGAACGACAATCATAAAATAGTAACCGTTTAAGGTTTATTAACAACTCTTATTTTTCTTGAAGTCAATGAAAAAAAAAACGAAAACGATAAAATTTTAATTTCTTCAGGTTTATTACTGAGTATTGATTTGTTGTATTTGCTTGACAAAACTTCCCTACCAATGACTTTCGTTACTAATTCTTAAAATGATACTTTTTTTTATTGCAGAAGTTTCAACTTATTTGCTGTAATTATTGAATTCAGTATTTCGTTTCAATAACACAACCAACTTACCTATGTTTTTGTCAGTATTTTTGGATTAATAATATTTCGTTATAAAACTTTCTTTTCATTTGGGGGGTGAGGGGAAGGGAGAGGTGATTTTTTTCCTCGTGCCTTGCAAAGTATGTTATTAAAAGTGATTTATTTCATTCCGTCAAACATTTTTAACTGTAGATTCCAGTAAACAAGGAAAACTATTATTTTTTACCCGACCTCCGCAATGACTGTTAATTTATTGACAAAACAACATCAAAACCATTGGTTTTATCTCTTCAGTTAAGAGCTTGCTCTCCTTATCATCTTTTTTCATACTTTAATTTTCTCATTCACGCGCACTTAGGAGTAAAACATAATTTTAGATTTTTCATGGTTAACATCTTTTCTCTTCATGGAAAAAATAACATGAAATTCATCCAATATAATTACAATATACGAAAACATTTTTTTAATAATTTTAAATGACTTGGGACCTTTTTATCTACTCCAGACAAAATGAAATGCAATTTTGTTACGCTATATATATGTATATATTTAAACCGAAAAGGAATAAAGTAATCATAAATGGGATTTTAAACACTAGTTTAACTCATTGAAGAAAGTTACCAGCTCAAGTAAGTAGATTTTATTTTTTATAGAATTTATGTTGTTTAATGCTGAAGATTTTTATATAAGATTTATATGTAAAATTTTTATTTTATTTCAAAGGTACCGTGAGTTTTTCTAAACAATTTGAAATAATCCTATAAACTATTGTTTTAAAAACGGTTTCTTATTAATAAGGAAATTGAAAAGCGTGCACCATGAAAAGAAATGATCCGTTTGACCCTCATAAAATAGTGATATTTCATTAATTAATAAAATATATAATCTATAAAAGTTTTAAAAACCGGAAATTTAAAAATCCAATTTTTTTTAATGTAAATAACAGGATTCTTCATATAAACACGTAATATAAAAATCAATTCTTATTTCGGATATTAGGAAGAATTTTTATTTTTGTAATAATAAATTATTACAAATGTTGTTGCTGTTCTCGTATTCCGCTTTGCAATGGAAGGAGGGGTGCAGTAGCTTCTGAGAGTATGAACATCCTAAGGCAAAAGTTCGATTTCTTGCTCACATACGTCAAAAATCCTTTTTGTGGGGTAGACTTCATTCATGCATTGCATTCATTCATCCTCAGATAGAAATTTAGATCTGAAACAGAGGACGATATCATTCTCTCAGTTGAGGGCTTTGTGACCACAACATATTTAAAGTCCGTCACACGCATACGGAGAGTCTTCGGCTAGCAGGTATGAACTCCCAATCCAAAGGAAGCGAATTCAACGCCCTACCAGCCAGGTTATCCAGAACTAACAATTACTGCTACTATAAAAAATTGATCAAAAATTTATACTAGCATTGAATTATTAACGCCAGCTGAGGATTAAAAGCCAATTGTGGCAACGCAAAATGCTTGAGTTTTCTACACCAGTTGAGGTAATATAAAATACAGGTTAGAAACTTTGAACTAAAAAATTTGGACTTTATAAAAAATTTAGTTTTTCCTTCCTTTTTTTTCAATGTACAATGCTTTCTTCAATGTAATGTGTTGTATATATGTAACTAAATATTTGAAATGCGTTACTAAATTAGGACTTATAAAAATTTGAACATAAAACATTAAACAAAAAAGTTGCTTGGGAAATGATGGAAATATTCGAATTAAATATATTTACTTCAAATTTTAAATTTAAATGAATGTAAATTTAAGGAAATAACAATTAATATTTTAAATATTTTTTAATTTGGATCATAATTTTTTAATTGGTTAGGTGCTCTAAATTTTTATAAATGAAATAATTTTTGCAAGCAGTTACTGTAGAAATACATTTGGAGTTCAACTATTTATATGATTTGTAAACTTCATTCGTAAAGATATTAAATATTATTACAGAATTACTATATCATTATTTTTGTAGGATTTTTGAATGTTTAGAAAATGCTTAAAGTGCTAAAAATGTAAGTGAAATGTAAATATATATATAAAAAAGCTACGCAATTCTGCTTATGTATTTAAATATTAATTTGTTATATTATTATTCAGTTATTGAACCAAAAACAGTTTATTCCAAAATGACATGCTTATAACTTGTATTTTTATATATTAGAATATGACGGTATTGATAGTAATATTAACAAAGATTAGATTAGAAATTATGAGATTGATATTAGAAAATGATGAATAGCAACAAATATAAACCCTAACTAGAAATTAACACGAATTCGAAAATGAAAATAAGTTGTGAATATGTATATTTATAATGTCGCGTTTCAATGATATCGACAAGTCGATCTATTTCAAAAAGTGTTATAAAAAATTGATTTTTTTTCTGTAAATAGAAAACTAACTCAGTCCTAAATAGGGCAGATATGGTCCAATTTAGGTGCTTCAAAAATCTCAAACCAATACAAAAACATGTTATAACATGATAAAAATTTTTTTAACAACAATAAAAATGTAACATCATTGCCGTTGTCTTAAACTATTTTAAACGATTCTGTTTATTTTTATAATGTTTGACGCATTTACAATTAAACTTGGTTAATGAATCGATTTTTCCGATTCCTTTTGAATCACTTTCGAATTAAAATAATACTGAATGTAGAAAATTAGGAATTTCTCAACTGTATTGCATTACTCCAACTGATGTAGAAAATCCACGCATTTTCCGTTGCCTCAATTGGCGGTGAATCGTCATTTGGCGATGAAAATTCAATGCTAGTATAATTTTTTGATAAATTATTTATAGTAACTCTAATTTTTAGGCTGGGATTGCCTAGTTAGTAGAGCGTTGGATCCGCATCCGTTGGGCTGCGAATTCGAACCCAGCAGCGGATGACTCTTTGTGTGTGTGTGTGGTGGGGGGTGAGTGTTAAATCTGTAATTGTCATAAAGCTCTCAATGCGGAGAGTAATATTAAGGGGGTACCGGGTCAGAGGTAATCGTTCTCTGTTTCAGATCTAAATTATGATTCGTGGATAAATGAATGAAGTCCGCCCCGTACAAAGGGTTTGTGACGTATGTGAGCTAGAAGCCAGACTTCTACTCTCGGGTTCTCAGGTGTCCATACCCTCAGAAGCTACTGCACCCCTCCTTCCGTTGTAAAGCGGAACACGAGAACAACAACAACAAATGTAATTTCTTTAACAAAAATTAACTAAAATAATTTTTTTTCGTAACTTCCTTAATATTTTCTAATAACCTAAGTAAGAATTGATTTTTTAAAAAAAGTGTTTTCTTTTACTTTTGGTTTTGTCTTAACTCAAGAAAAAAGAATATCTCATTTTTGTTAAAGGGGATAAAATTGATCTTTCATATAAAAATATCTTTGTATCTGTGAAGTATAAATAAGTTAATTGAGTATTCGTTAACTAATGATCTTAAAGCTATTAATATTATCAATTAATTTTTTCCATAAATAAATAAAATAGATTTTAAAATAATCCCATAATATTTTTATGACCAAACGATTTTTCTAAAACTGTAAATCATAAATCAATTTACTACTCGGAGACATTTTCCTCTTGAAGCTGCCATTATGATGAACAGTTTGACAAGTCATAATTTTTGTTTACATATTTTAATTTTATCTCTAGTTTCCATAATTTTATAATGTATAATACAGTCATGGAAAAGATAGGTCCTCAAAAAAATATATGAATATCAATAATTGTTTTAGTCTTATTCGGTATAATTTAAACAATTGAACTTAACTGGGTTTTTTGTGAGAACGCAAACGATAATTTAAAGTAAGATAAACGAATTTTTCTTGTAAACATTAAATTAATTTACATACTTTTCCTCCAATAGTGAAAGTTATTTTGTCATACAAACAAATTTGTACATTTCCTTGCTAATTTTTAAGGATTAAAAGAATTTTCTAATTAAAGAAGTTTGATTTTTGTTTTGTTTTGTCAATATTAAACACCAATGCAACAAGATATATGAGTTTCTTTGCGCATTATAAATGTATTGTACTATGATTATAAACTATAAATCTATTAGTCTATATGCAGGTACATAAATATATTGAAAGGTATTATGTATTCTCTATTTGATTAATTAAATTTTGAGAAGTTTTCTTTAATGAATATTTTGCATTATGATATGATTTCTTGTATTCCAGAAAACCATGTGGAAAGTTTTCATTATTTGTGCATCATTTTTTGTTAAAGGTAAGCTTTCATAAAAGCATTTTTCCATTATTTAAAATTCTATACTTATTAAAATTTAAAATTTTGCTGTATGAAAAGTGTTTTTATGTATTTGTATGAATATTTAATATGCTTTTAGCCAAGTTTTCCAAATAATAAATTACGTCAGTGTTTTTAATATGCAAAATAAAATTGGGACTACAATATGGTAAATGGCTATTACTGAAAGTTTTTAAGTTTTATTTGAATTTAAATTTTAGTGTACCAGACATGAATTAGAAATATTTCAGTTAATGGAATTTATCAAGTAGAATTCAACACCATTTGAAGTTGTTTATTGGCAATAAGTTTTGCATAGGATTATAATTTTTTTTAATTCCTGAATAATGGAAATTGTTGACTGTCTGTCTGAAACTGAAAGCTGCCAAGAGTCTTAACACTTTGCTGACCGGTGACGAGTTAACTCGTCTTTTCAAGTCCAAAGTTGTTGACCGGTGACGAGTTAACTCGCCATTGCACTTGCATTATCTGTTTAAATTTATAACACCGAAGGTGATATAGAGCATTGCAAAAACTTGGCGTATCGTGTTTAGTCTTGTCCGCTCTATAACAGAAAAATTACTTTTCCTAGTATTTACATTTTTATTAGAATTTTAGTAAAATTCCAAAAATTTCAACCATGACGGAACGTATCGGCGAAGAACTTTTTGATGTTCCAATTCAACAAAATTCATTGGAGTTTTTTAGAACGTTTTACTTTCATATTCAATTACAAAAAAGTAGCCGGTGACATGACAAAGTTTCTGTGTAAAATTGCCGGTCACCAAAGTGTTAATAAAAAATGTGGCTATAATGATATTTAAACTTACAAAATACTAAAACATGCTGGATTTGTTTGCCACAAACAAATGAATGTTTATGCAAAGGAAGTAGTGTTTAACAATTGTTTTGAAAAGATAGGTGGGAATAGCCTGGTTGGCAAAGTATTGGATGTATGTTCCTTAGGATGCGGGTTCGAACCTCGATGGTCGAAGACCCTCCGGGCGTGTGTGGATGGTGCTCTTTAAATCTTTTGAAGCCACAAAGTCCTCTGTGACGAGAGTAATACCACTGGGGGTACTGGGTCAGAGGTGATTGTGCTCTGTTCCAGATCGAGGTTACGATCTGTTGATAAATGAATGAAATGTATGATGAAGTTCGCACTGTAAAAAGGGTGAGTTAGAAATCAGACTTCTGCCCTCCATTGTTTAGGGTTCCAGGCCCTCAGCAGCTCCCCCTCCTTGTTAGGCACCTCGTGATTAGGGATGAGATGTTTCTGGTATGGTGGTTGGATCTCGCCAACCCGGTGTGTACACTAATAAGTGGTGTTTAGACTCCTCCCATCGATGACGAGACATACTTTCTTCGGGGAGGGGTGAACCGTGGCCGGTGACGGTCATTAGAACATAACCACAGTTTCCGATAAATGCTGTTGCGGTGGTCCGGTCATTCAGTTCCTATGGTTAATCCGTGTGCCTTCGTGGCGGATCGGAGAGTCAATTCTATGACTATACCTTCAAAAGGTACTGTACCCCTCCTTCCGTTGTAAAGAGGAACACAACAACAATGAAATATTAACTGTAGTTGTGCATAGACTGTCTAATAAATACTCTGTAAAACTTTTTAGATAGCTTTGAGATTGTATTTGCCCTTGTGTGCTTTGTATTCTCCTGACGAATGTTTCCAAATTTAAATTTTGGGCTCAGAAGATTATGTTCGAAGATAGTTTCCATATTCTCCAAATTCAAGATTTGTCAAGTTTCTGTTTATCATCACGCAAGATCATAAATACAAGCTCCTTGTGATATCGTTTTATTTATAATGTGAAACAATCTTGCCGGAAGACGAGCTTTTAAGTACTAAAGATAAAACATGAAATAATACTGTAACATCCACCAACTTTGGCAACCCTGCTCAGCTCGGATAGCAACCCTTCTTGCCGATCTTAGAATAAGAGGAGTTGAGCGAGAGTGAAGTCAGTCTGTTACTGAAGAAGTGAAAGATGATGGGATAGTTTAGTGTTTCTTTCATATTTTGGCTTTTATTTTTATGCTGTGTCCCGCATCTACAAGTAAATAAAAATTTGGGATTAAAACTGGATGTGGTCATTGTCTCTTCCGCTCACACTGAGGAAATCCTACTCTAAAAGGAGCTTTTACAAATACTACTGCTAAAATCTTTCGTATAGCTTTTTGTAGATTTCCAGAAGAATTCTGATCAATTAAAACTGGGAATGTGACAAGTTTAGGGCTTCACAGAGGAAGTATTTAAAAAGTGGGAAAATTGAAGTACTCTGCTATAAAACAAATGTTATAATCTTAT
Organism: Argiope argentata; assembly: GCA_026289955.1. NCBI lineage: Eukaryota > Metazoa > Arthropoda > Arachnida > Araneae > Araneidae > Argiope > Argiope argentata. The sequence goes on along the minus strand of JAOUZG010013621.1, from coordinate 1,292,799 downwards.
TTGATTGACTATTAACTGAAATTTTTTTCTTAAAGTTGTATTTATTTTTTTACGAAATATGAAAATATGCAAGAGTATTCTGAGCTTTTAAAAATAATTTTTAGTAATAATAAGGACTTATTAATTTTCTCTTTTTTTATGTTTTCCCAACAATTTTACACAGTCACAATTAAATTTCCAAATCCAAATTCTAAATATTCTTAAATTTAATTATTTCCTAACGAAATAAATTTCAAAATTGCTTTTCTCTCTCCATACTTTTGGAACTCCAATTTCGATACCTGCAATTATCCATCTTAAAGTGGCAATATTAAGAAAAATTTGCCCAACTAAAACAAATTCCTACTTAGCTGGATTTCACTCAAACTCCCTTTTGCAATTATACAAGCTTTGGGTGCTTCTACACATCCTCTTTCAATAATTTCAGCCTGGTATTGCTCAGAGTATTAATTCAATTAGGAAAATATTATTACAATATAAAGATTAAAATGAAATCTGCCATGCATATTTCAATGTATCGTGCCAGAACATCATTTCTTGAACGGTCAAGCACCACGTGCTCGTGCAAGTTAAATCATATTTTTATTCATTTTGATTGTTTCATCGAATGAGTCACTTTAGTATGGCAAACGATCCAAAAAAAAACTTTAACTCGCATGCTTGTTTAAAAAAATCCCATTTCCTATTTATTTCATTTCATATAATCACGTGCTCAAAATGGCATTTTTTTCAAGGTTTTACTCTGTGTAGTCATTAACTTATTTTTTTAAAATCAAAACTTTTATAAATGCAATGGCAACACGTTATTAAAAATTTTTGCGATACTCATGCAGATAATAAAATTTTTATTTCTCGCCTGCGAATTTTTGTTGATGCCAAAACCTTCATCCACAAAAAATAACATGTTCTGGCATGATAAAAAATCTACTAAAATGAACTATTATCTTAATTATAAAGAAGTGAAAGGGATATATGATTACACATAACTTATTTTCTACTTATTAATTTAATATTTATCTACATACCCAGACAAAATATTGATTTTCAAAGAAAGGCATGCTTTAAATGACTACAATTTTTTATTAATTTTCAAATGCATTTATCTTTGAGTATTTATTATCATTTATAACTTTATAGATGCACTGACACAAGAATGCAAAGCTGAAGACCAATACTCCTGGAGTTACCATGGCCCAAACAATTGTAAATAGCGCTCTTTGATTCGTCCTTTTATTCATCTTAATTTAAGAATTCATAGCTTAACATTAGAAACATTAGAATCATTATCTGTATTTTTTAGTCTCCCTTCCACCCAAAGACGAGTTCCTCAAGTTTATAATTAGAAACACAGAAGGGCTATAAAATAACTTCTTGTATTTGGAAGTATTTAAGCTAAACCTAATGAAGCAATATAGATGAAGGAGCACCTGGCAAAATAAAGGGTTTATCTCCGATTATGATCTTCTGTTAAAAGCCTGATTTTCAAAGCACACTTTGAAGTACTTTTACATTATGACAGTCGTCTATGTAGTTACATTAAACGCATGCCTGCGATAATCGCCAAAGATCAATATTTCTAATTATTGTTCTCCAATGCCATATAATTACCAAATAAGCTCCACAGCTCTCATGTTGGTATCTATATATAGCCGTAAAAGGAGAATGGGCATGAGATAACATATGTTTTAGAAATTAGGTAAGGAAGTTGGGGGGAGGAGGGAACTACTCTCTCTATTTCATGATTACTACAAAATACAGTGATGACATTAGTGCGTTAAATATTTTATTTGTTCCTTATTTTACATTTTGAATCAACATTAACGCTAAACTAAACAAAGAAAACACCCTATAATTACTGTTTGTCCATAAGGAGATCTCTGGCCGACAGTCGTCTATGTTTACGGCGGTCGTTATAGAAGCAGGTTACTGCAGGAAGAGTCCATTTCGCAGAGGTAGAAATTCATTCAAGTTTCTTACGTTGGCGGGTTTAGCGACTAATTGGCGGAATTGATATATTGCCTTTAATTTTCGAAAGCAAATTCGAAAAATAATTCACTGGGCTGAAAATCATTTGCGTACTTGGAATTTTGAAAATATATATTATTCCTGTTAGAATAATACAGAATTTCCTATCTGATTAGTGCAGAAAGAACAGAGTGAATCAAATAGAAAAACTGAATAATTATTTATATGTTTAACGACTGCACAAGAAGAAAAAAAAATCAGTAGAATACAGCATGACAAAAAATTAATTTTCATTTTATTTGTTTTAAATTTATGTAACTACCTAAGATCAAATTCTCCGCAGCAAACTCGAAGTAATCTGTCTAATTCAACATAAAAATAATAACATAATAATCATAATTATTTCATAATTTTTATAAAAGGTTGTTTTTATTCTGTTACAAAGTAAAATATCCATTGTTAAATATGCTTAAAACCTCTCCAAAAAGTTTTTTTAATAAATGATTTTCTGCCCAGTGAATTATTTTTCGAATTTGCTTTCGAAAATTAAAGGCAATATATCAATACCGCCAATTAGGTGCTAAATACGCCAACGAAAGAAACTTGAATGAATTTCTACCTCTGCGAAATGGACTCTTCCTGCAGTAACCTGCTTCTATAACGCCCGTCGTAAACATAGAAGACTGTCGGGCAGAGATCTCCTTATGGACAAACAGTAGTACCATTTCTCTCTATTATTTGTTTTGTTAACATCTCTTTTTAAATACTAATACAAATCCTGTTGTTATTGTTGTCACCAATGGCACTTGCCATGGGCAAGATTGCTTATGTATCAGCGAATTTAAGATGAATTGAGTGTCTCTTGTTTTTGAATAGCACCAACTAAGGCCTAGAGTACGACTTAGCTACACACTCATCATATTCGCTTGCACGGCTCCTTTTTTACAGAGGGGGGAGGCATATTCCCACACCTCACAGATAGTACACAGACGAACAACCAAGCTCGAGCCTGTACTCGAACCCGCTACGCCCTGATCATGAGGAAGACGCGCTACCTCTGTGTCAGAACGCCGGCATACAAATCCTTTAGCAATGAATAACAGAAGAAAGACTTTTTACAGCTTTTTGATTATTGCGTTAAATTTAAAACAAACAACCTTATAATTTGAATTAAAAGAAAAATTATAGGACTATGAATAAATGATGATGCCAAGCATTTTTTAATACAGGACTATATATAATATTCATGCTTTCGATACATTATTTATGTTATTGACAAGCATTATATAGAGCAAATATATGTGTATTATATAGAGAGCATTAAATATATGTATTATATATAGAGAATTATATATGTGTAGTAGTTCTATAAATATAACATTTAGGCAATAGCATTATAGTATGATCATGACTAATAAGCAAGG
>JAOUZG010013621.1:1265534-1284819 GCA_026289955.1 Argiope argentata | reverse complement strand
CACACACACACACACACACACACACACACACACACACACACACACACACACACACACACACAGTTTTACCAACGTCCTATCAACCGGGCTATCGCGATCTAATAATTATACTTACTTTAAAAAATTGATCAAAAATTATTCCAGCTTTCAATTTTGAACTTCAATCGAGGGTTCACCGCCAACTCAGGCAAAGCAAAATGCGAGAATTTTCTACGCCTTTTGGGGTAACGCCCCCAGTGGTATTACTCTTGACATGAAGGGCTTTGGATAAAAGTGCGCCAGCCACCACATACATGAAGAGTCTTTGGCTTGTGGGTTCAAACTCACAGCCCAAGGGATGTGAATCCACGGCCTTACCAGCCAGTCCAATTATGATTTTAATGTATGTGATTACCATCGGGATGAATTCTTTGAAAAGCATGCAAAATTGCTATAAATATTCCCATAAAAAGGTTTGAAAAAACTTCTATTAAATCAATATATACGAGTTAAGTGCCAATTTTTAAGAAAAAATTGGATAAAACAGCTTTTTTTTGTGAAAAAGAGATATAAAGCAAAAATCTTATAGTTTAATGATTTATCAAATGATTTGTTAAAAATTATTCATTTAGCTTAAGGAATATATATTATCTAGTTCTTGACGGAAAAATAGTTTTCGTTTTCCTCCATTCTTTAAATTTTGGGGATCAATTGATAAATAAAATGAAATTTTCATTTTTTTTTCACATGGTGGATATTCATAAATAAATCAATTACTTATTCTTTTAACCAGGAACTTCAGAACATGATAAAAATTTTGTTACACCTAATTTGAAATATATATATATATACATAATAAATTTTAATTTATGAAATTTTTTTTGTAAAAAAAGTTCTATATTTAAATCATATTCTATATTCGAAAAAAATAGCATCTAAAGATGTAAAATAGCATTAAAATATATATAAATGCAAATATAAAAATCAATGTAACCTCCAGAAAAATACATTTAGAAACAAAATTCTAAAGGTTTTATTTAAAAATATATAAAAAAACCCTTTTAAACATTAAAAATATCAATTAAAAATCGTTTTTTTAAATAAATTACTTTTTAACTTAGACATCTACCTTAATTGCGATAAGGTTCAGAAGATTTAAAAATAAAGGAATAAACAAAGGAATAATTTCAAAATAATTCCAGCGTATTTTCCCGTGACTTTGAGGGTTTATCGCATTCCTTTCCCTCCACCTCAAAATCAAGGGATGTCGATTAAATTTAAATAGTGTGCGGTTTAAGTATATGAGAAACAAGTAATATAATTAATAAAAAATTTATCAAAAAAAGTATTGATTTTCTCAAGAATTGAACTCAATTTCTTCACCTTCACGTGAAAAATACTGAAATCCTCGCATCTTACCGATTGAGCTACTGCATGTAGATTTCAGTTTTCATTACAATCTGCTAGAACTCTATTGAAAATATTAACACATTAATTCAATTTAACCAATGAATTAATGTTTGAATATACTGTATTAACATCGTGTCATCCACTTCAAATTAATATAAAATGTATTTGAGCTCGAGTGGATGAATAAAAAATATTTTATTAAGGATTGAAAATTTGAACAAGATTATTAAATCTTGGGAGCCGACGTTAGTGAAATATAATTTTATTCTTCACAAAATAGACGTCACAAATATAATTAATTTTAGAATAACAGTAAAACGGGTTATGCCATTCGGACAAAAGGTAATTATGTTAAATGATTTGCTTGCTTGCTTGCCGCAACAAAGATGTATATATAGGGAGAGTGTGAACTAATAATAGGAATTGGAAAAACATAATATTATTTTTATATAAGCATTCCAGTCCTTTAATAGGAATTTTTAACTTTTGCAAGAGGCAGAGTGAGCATTTGAAAAAAGGCATAGCCAATGAAATAAGCGGGTTCTCGCTTCTGTGATGGATGCATATTTACTTTTAATATCGAATCATAAGATCTTAAGAGATTGGTTGGTGCAAAGACATGTCATTTCTAAACTGTAACTCAACCTTAGAAATCATATGATTATATACGTTGGCCAGTCATATAGATGCTACAATGGATAAAATACGGTGTCAAACGCCAGGTTGTAATTATCTTTTTTTTCTTTTACTGAAATTTATAAAGTATTTCTGAGCTGACCATTTCTTGCTACTGGTTTTATATTAAAGCCGGAAGCAACATAATGGAAGTTTAATAAAAAAGTGTTATTATATTCTTTTCTTTTATTCATTTTTTAATGTTGAGAGGGAGAGTTACTTTTATGACGATCAAGGCGGGTTGGATTAGGTCGATTGTAGATTACTCTTCTAATTATCTTTATGTCGTTGACATGTCCCATCCTATCATGGATGAAGGTATTTTCGTATAAATTGCATTGGAAATCGGAGCCATTTTACACACATCTCAGGGTCTGATTTATTATCTTGGCAGCCCAATTCATTCCGTTGAACCAAGAAACTTTGGCATTGTTTCAGTAGTTCCTTTGCAGTAACGGTTATTCTTTCATTACTCATTGATTGAAAATTTTTAAAGTATTGAAAAATTTAACATACATCAAGATTTCGTATATGATAAATTTGACGAAATTATAATTAACAGCATTGATTAATTATGTTTATATAACATTTTCAGGTGCATTACGTTACTCATTTAGAAAATGATCCGAACACGGTTGCCGTTGTTGCCGGTCTTATGGAAGTAATTATTTTTTTTATTTTTTTTATAAAAAAGTGTTATTTTTGAGGCCATTTATTTATTTTTTTACCATGTCAGAAAATGATGCTGTTTTCGTTAAGGGGTTTTGAATAATTGAAGGCAGCTAATAATTGAAGCTCAAAATCGGGTAGGCAATGAGTATAAATGGCAATATTCATCGACATCTATTGATCGCATAGATTTTTCTCATCTGTTTTTACCAGTATTGCATAATTATTATGTATACTTCTTTGAAAGCAGACGCGTTTTCAAAAGGTTGACCTGCTTTTACCAGTATTTCTTTTTCAAACTGGTTTAAACTATTTAATGACTTAAATTAATTAAGACAAATATGATTTAAAAATAATAATGTTCTAACATGATAACTTGAAATTTGAGATATTAGATTTCATTTTCTTCTATATTCTTTTTAAAATATTTTTTCTAAAAAGTATTTTTTAAAATTAAGATGTACTGAATATGAAAACAACAGATTAACATTTTTTTTTCAATCGCATTTCTTAAAGTAATTACAGAATTTCTTTATCTTGAAAAAACTAATTCAATCAGACATTTTCAAGGATTATTTCAAATGAAGTTTTAAATAGATTAAGATTTCCACTCTAAAGTGTCGAATCATAATAATGTTAAGGTTTAAGTTAAAATGTTAATGCTATCATGATTTTAGTTTTAAAATGTACTTTTAATAATGAAGCATTGATAAGGTGTACAGAAAACTTTTATTTAATACCGCCACGATTTGCGTAAATTTAAATCCATTAGCTAAAAAAATGAAATAACAATGTAAACTATAAGTTTTTTTTCCAAATATCAAAATTTCAAAAAAAAAAAAACATTTTACAGAAATAAAGTTATAATTTACTGAAAAGTTTATTCTTCAAATATAAAAATGTTGTGAAAAGTTAAGTTGTGTAATATTATAACTCGAAGTTGATGTGGAAAAAATATAATTTTGTACAGAGTTTTAATTAAATGTCTAATAAAATGCTTGGAAATCTTTCCTTAATATACATCTTCTACCCGATTTTTTTTTGCATCTTATACATTTTATTACCTTATTTCTTACAGACAAAAATAATTTCAAATGCATTATTAAAAAAATGCCTTAAAATATGTTAATTTCTTATTTTAATCTGCTTTCTACATTAAGGTATCCGAAGACTTTTTTTTTATAAAACGTTTTCAGTGCACTTAAAGTTTGGAACACTTTTTTAGAAAAAGATGGTGTAGACATACTTTAAACATATTCCTGGGTTTCAGACAATTCAAAAGTAGTGATAGAAAATCAATACTTCAAATAAACCTAAAAACTTCTTGAACATTGGCATTTAATAGCGTAAATATAAACCAATTCCTTAAAAACTCCAAACTGTCCACACTATCACTCTAAACCCAACAAAATTCATATCAAAATAAACTGCATAGTTTTGTTTAGTCAATGAACTACAATCGTATGGTTATAATGATAAATAAGCATTTTAGAACCAGTCAAGATTTATCAAGAAATTTTTAGTAAATTTATGACGTTATTATTCGAACAATAGGCTGTAAATTAAAACATATTCACACAATTTACATTAATTTAATTCTTTCTCTAGAAAATAGTATAAGGATAGAGACCACTAAATTTCATGGATATATCATAATTATATTTTGAGTTATTGCATTTGAAGTGAGCAAAAAATATATAAAAATTCATTTTGAGAAAAATGAATTTAGAGTATACAGTAACATGTTATATTCGAGCAGCTGGACAGACAGACTTCATCCGAGCAGATTATATTCAAGATTCGATTGAGGTATGTAAGATTGGTTTAAATATCGTATACCAAGTTTCTACCATGCAGTTCAAAGTGTTTTTGAATTATCTTTGTTACAGATAGACAGACAGACGTTGTAACTGCAAAAATGTGTTTTGGGGACTACCAAAAGGTCTAAAAAATGGAGATTTTACAAAATCTTAAGTACGGATTTTTCGACAATCCTACTTTATTTTTTTCTATATTGCGTATAAGAGAAAGTAAAAACTCTACATTTGTGCCTCAGGCTAGTTTTCCGTTACTGTTGCACGTCAATGCCATTAAGATCATTCATATCCTTACCTGAAGGTATTAATTGTATGAGAAAGACGAGGGGGGATGTAATGACTTGATCCTGTTCAATCAAATAAGAGGTTAGCGGTTTAAGACAAATTCTTTATTCACAGCCTTACACTGAAGTGACAAAAGTCATGGGATGACTGTTAATATCGTGTCGGTCCTCCTTTTGCCCGGCGAAGTGCAACAACTCAACGTGTCATGGAGTCCACAAGTCGTTGGAAGTCCTCTGCAGGAATATTGAGCCATGCTGTCTGTATAGACGTCCATAATTGTGAAAGTGTGGATGGTGCAGGAGTTTGGGCACGAATGGACCTTTCGATGACGTCCCATAAATGCTCGATGGGATTCATATTGGCGATCTAGGTGGCCAGATCATGCTCTGGAATTGTCCGGAATGTTCTTCAAACCAATCGCGAACAGTTCTGACCCGGTGACATACGCATTGTCATCCATAAAAATTCCATCGTTGTGTGGGTACATGAAGTACATGAATGACTGCAAGTGATCTGCAAGCAGCTGAACATAACCATTTCTAGTCAATGATCAGTTCAGTTGCACCAGAGGACCGAGTCCATGCCATGTAAAAACAGCCCACACCATTATGCAGCCACCACCAGCTTGAACAGTGCCTTGCTGACAGTTTGGGTTCATGGCTTCGTGGGGTCTGCGCCACACTCGAACTCTACCTTCAGCTCGTAACAACTGAAATCGTGACTCATCTGACCACTCCACGGTTTTCCACTGGTCTAGGGACCAGTCGATATGCTCACGAGCTCAGGAGAGTCGCTGCAGGCGATGTCGTGCTGTCAGTAAAGGCACTCGAGTCGGTCTTCTGCAGTCATAGCCCAGGGAAGACAAATTTCGCCGCACAGTTCTATCGGACACGTCCCACATTGATTCCTGCAGTTATTTGACGAAGTGTTGCGTGTCTATTAATATTGACCATTCTGCACAGACATCGGCGGTCTCGGTCGTTAAGTGCAGGTGATCGCCCTCTGCGCTGTCCATGATGGGATGGGATGACTGAAATTTCATACTCTCGGCACACTCTTGATACTGTGGATCTCGGAATGCTGAATTCACTAACGATATCCGAAATGGAATGACCCATGCGTCTAGCTCCAACTAACATTCCACGTTCAAAGTCAGTTAATTCTCGTCGTGCCGCCATAAATCACGAAAAACCTGTTCACGTGAATAACTTGAACACAAATGAAAGCTCTGGAAAACGAACTGCGCATTTGTACTTTTTCGCAGCGATACTACTTCCATCTGTATATTTGCATATTGCTATCCCATGACTTTTGTCACTTTAGTGTATATACATAAAAACAACTCGTTATTATTTATATTATAATGATTTGGTAATATTTACACCTCAGTTATCTATTATATATGAATAGTTGAAAATGAATAGTTATGCATTAATTTTGAAGAAACAACCTCACAAGAAACGCTAACAGGATGTTATCGCATCTGGGTACTGCTGGGGTTACCTCAAGGCTCAAGGGATCCACCGATAATCATCGGGTGGATCTTAAATCAGAAGTTCGATTCACACAAGGCTTCTCTCACTTCTTTTAAACGACGATCCTCCGAAGACCTCGAAAATCACGAGGTCTCTCTCAAACTCTCCAGCCGATCTCCTCCCTAAAATCTCGCATTTTATCTTCTGTCGAAACTCCGCCTCTCTTTTTAGCATTGGTGCACTTGAGATCCCGGTCACCCAATAATTATTCAGGAATATCTTCAGTGATCTCCAGTTGACCGTGGGAATGTAAAACCGACAACTCAGCCGAATAGTTAATGAAACCTGGTACGTCAGAGGAAATATTATACATGACGACCCCCAAATTAAACCTGTTTCGGAATTTATTAAAAGAACATCAACAAAGTTCGAAAAAATACTCCCAGATTCTTAACGAGTTACTCCAATTACCAATATATGATCCTGCAGTTCCCCGTTTTCGCAAGAGAGCAAGAACTACCATTGACAATTGCTATATCAAATTCCCAGCCCTAAAAAAGCTGAGAATTAATTAACTCTGTCACCAATTTGGCGTTTTAAATTTTCAAAATTATTCCTTAAACCAAATTTTAAGACATTAGAGCTTTATTGCGCTCGTTCAAAGTAGTTCAACTTAATTTTGACTTTCCCTAAAATAAAATATAAATTAAAGTATTTATTCCAAATTATGATGCGGAGGTGCTCGTGACCACTTTGTTACACCGCGGAACTCAGAAACATCACGACATTGCCGTACCGTGGGAATGTTCGTTAAGGATCCACCCTCGTGGTTGACCCTCCGCAATAAAGAAAGATTTTCATCCGAAGGTTTTGATATACTTCCTCTTTTAAGATACGATTTATTTCTTTGGAATTACGGAAAACGGAAGTGTGATTCATTATCTGGACTTGACTGAAATTCCAAATGATGCCTTTAACGGGGAGAATCCCTCGTCAGGAGCAATTACAAAGTGAGAGAGTCATACAGTTCATCTCACAGCTTACCAGATGACATAACGGTTTAACAGGGATCTCTTAGCGAGGGAGAGAATCTTGTAAAGAAGCCGTAACCTTGTCTCCTTTTGAAGAGACACATGTTCGAATATTGTTACTTCTGGCCAGCGGTAAGAGGATTCTTTTCTTTGTTTCGCATTGTGTCCTCCCGCTTTGATGTTACCCTTTGGATTTGAATGGAGTCAGATAATGAAGCACACATGGGTTTACGGCTCTTTGAAAAAGGAACCCGTGTCAAAACACCAGATGTAGCTATTTCTTCTATGGACCACCCGAACTGGGATAAAGTTCCGATACTGAAAAACACATGCGTTTTATGACCTTTTGAAGAAAGCACTGAAACCTCCATATGTGAACTTTTCTCTATTATGAGGGGTCTGCTGGGGGCGTGGAGGAGTGAAAAGTATTCCCACGATTACTGCTGACCATTGGGAATATTTCTGAAGAATTATTAGATGATCGGCGTCTCCAGAGCGCCAGTGCGAACCTGAAAGGTGGAGTTTGACCGAGGTTAAAATGAAAGGTTTTGGGAAGAAGAGAGGACGAGACCAGCGGATCCGGCTAGAAACTGGACGAGAGCTGATATGACGAGGTGTCGAGCTGAGCCAAAGAGCTGGGCAGTTGAAGAGATACCACGTGATCTCGAGTTTATTGATTAAAGATCTACCAGGTGCAATCCGGAGATCTTTTGAGCTACTGCAGTGGCTGGATAAGCTAACAGCCGGTTAGTTTTCCCTTGTGATAGTCGTGGAACTGTTATCCCAGATGGAAATATTTTCTATCATATTAATCTAGAGTACGTGTAGTTGTTTTTTGTTATTGTATAAAGCTGTAAATAAAACATTCGTGTTTAAACGCTGCCAGTTTATTTGATCGACTAGGATCAAGTCATTACAATATCATGAATTGATCTTTTATTTTCTTTTTATGCAATCGTACCTTTACCAGTTATTTTTTATACTTTTACAGGTCAGTGGCGACGATAACTCTGCATTCGATCCAATAACAGAAGTCTTACCCCTTGTCATTTATAGAAATGATACTACAGAGCTGAAATCTAAGCTCAATTTGGCGAATCTTCTACCCCAAGAGCCCGGGTCATACTACTACTACGACGGGTCAAATTCAATTCCACCTTGTCAGCCGGGATACTCATGGTTCATACTGAAAGATATTGGCGAACTTGGAGATGATCAAGTACGTATAGATTTTTCCAAGCGTGCGATAAGTAAGCATGGAAAAGCATACAACAAACCTAAACACAATTTATTTAGTGATGAGGAGCCTGAAATAAAGCAAAACCCCAAATCAAATCCACATTTCTTTAAAATCAAGTCAAGTCTGTTTTATTTATCGATCGAGATTGAGATAGCTTCAGCAGCATTATACACATATTATTTTAAACTTTTAATTAAAATGAAAATACAGCTCTGAACATTTACTTCACATGCATAAATTTTTGACGCCATTTGGGGCAGTACAAATGCGTGAATTTTTTACGTCAGTAGCAGTAACGCAATACAGATTTAAAAATTTCATTCTGTTTTATTTTAATTCAAAAGTACTTCAGAATGCATCCGAAAAATTGATTCATTAACAATGTTTAATTGTAAATGCATCAAATGCAAAGAAAATAAACCGAATCGTTTGAAATAATCAGTCGAAAACATGATTATTTAATTAATGTTATACTGATAATTTGATTTTTAAAATATTAAAATATAAACTAAAATTTGACACACATTTATTACAAAAACGTGATTTAAAAAAATCATGTTTACTCAGGTTCAATAGTAAATGAAAAATCCGTTTAGTTCAAAAGCAATAGTAGCAATAGTTCAAAAGCAACTGAAAAATCAGTTCTAAAATTGAAACTTTATGAAACAAAGAAACCACCTAAATATAAGTGTTTAAAAGGAAATTAAATATCACATATTAGAATAAAGTTTAAAAATTAAAAAAGTTAAATATTTCCAATTTGGCAATTATAGTGAAATGTAGGAAACTTCGCACTTTGCTGTTTCTAATTCTCGTCAGATCAAAGTTTTAGTTATCTTAATTATTTTTTTGTATAAAAATTATCTGTTACTAATCTTATGGTAAATTTTTACATTTTGATTTTATTTGAATTAAATACTAAAATAATAAGAACTTTATAATTTTATTATTTGTGCATCTCGATATTTTTTCTTTGACGTTCAAATGACGAGAAAAGTTTTTATTATTTAACTTAGTATTTTTCTTATATGTGTTTTAATTTATTATTTATATCTCATCAATAATTATAGCTACAAATGTACAGATAATTCATATGTTTTTAGCAAATATTTTCTTAAGGGAAAAAATGTATTATTAATTTAACTGTGCTCAATAAGCAATGATAAAATTCCTGATTTTCGAGACAGTGTAATTTTAGATCTTATACATTGCCGAAACAAAAGATTTATTTTTAAATCCCTATAAATAAAAATGAATTGTCAAATTTGTAACTAAGCGCAAAACTCGAGAATGGTTCGACCGATTCGGCTAATTTTTTAAAAATATTTTTTGTTAAGACACGGAAGATTCTTATGGAGAGAAAAAACGAAAAAATTGCAAGCAAGATAGTAAAAACGACACTTTTCTTACTTTTTCAAAAATCTTCATTTCGTTTTTTACCCACGCTAATGAGGTTAATAATTTAAAAATCATGTTATAATTAATCATGTCATTATTACATGAGGTTAATATTTTAAAAATTATGTTAAAAATCATGTTATAACATTAATTAAACAAAATTTTGATCCATATCTCATGGCGCCATCTAGTTGCAAAGTTTCGAAATAAATTATCTCAAGATTAAATTGTAGAAATAATAAAAAATAAATAATTTTTTTTTGGTTCGGTACATTAATAAAAGTGTGTGTTTAAAATTTTTCTTATTTTAATTTATCTTACAGTACAATAACTGATAAATTATTCAGTTGTTCATACTTTCCTTTTTTTTTCTAGCTTGACACATTCATGACCTTGTATTCAGTGGGAAGGGATGACGCAAGTGAATCATGTCTAATGGGTCCCAACTACAGGCCCGAACAAAGGCTCGGTAACCGACTGATACTAAGCTCAAAATAGACAGAAAAGTGTTCACAGAATTTTTTTCCCAATGTATCGCAGTTGATAAATTTATAATTGTAAGCATTTAAATAATTCCATCGGAAAATAAAATAAAGCTCCTTTTTAAATTGCACAAAAAACATGTGATTTTTTTTGTAATGGTGTCATCTAGATTTAAATGTTTTAAATAACAATCTTGGGAATAATAACTCACTACAATAAGTTTTATGTTATATTTTACAGATATAAATATGAAAAATTCTGGGGAAGCTGGAAAGCAAAGGCAAAGTCCTTTGCATCTCAGTTACTATTTAGCAACATAAATTGTTAGTGTTAGAGATTGAAATCACTTTTTGACCCACAATTTCCAAGATCTTGACAAACTTTACATGGAAAATTAGTTCAACTTAACGAGGAGCTAATGTGGCTGTTAGAATTTATTTTTTCTGTCTTCAATATTAAGAGTGTTACAGCGAAAGAAATATTTCAACTTCCTTACTCTTTCCCCTTTCCTTTGAATAAGATGAACCATTTACGAACTCACCGTGAAATTTACGTATTTAATAACATATTCAAGGTCAGTTAGGGGTCGTGGTGGCCTGGTGGTAAGGTTTCGACGTATGAGCCGTAGGTTTTCAGGTTCGAGGCCTGATTCCACCGAAGAACCGTCGTGTAAGGGGGTCTAATGCACTTTAAATTCGTCAAGCCAAACGTCCTCCAGGTGGTGTGGCATGGAGAGGGAGATGTCAGCTCAGGTGTCATCCTTGGGATCTGACTGTGGTTCCAAATTACGACGTTCGTTCCAAAATAGCTCTAATGTTGCTTTACAACGAGACTTTAATATAATTAAATCCAAGACAGTTAAATGAGACATTTACGAACTCACTCACGAATGTTTCATTTTTAACAACATATCCAAGGTCACTTAGGGGTCGTGGTGGCCTGGTGGTAAGGTTTCGGAGTGTGAGCCGTAGGGTTTCAGGTTCGAGACCCGATTTCTCAGAAGAACCTTCTGTAAGGGAGTCTGTTGCTCATTAAATCCATCAGGCGAAACGTCCTCCCGTTGGTGTGATGTGAAGAGGGCCTATTCAATGTCACTTAGGGGCTGTGGTGGCCTGGTGGTAATGTTTCAGCGTGTGAGTCGTAGGTTTTCAGGTTCGAGACCTGATTCCATCGAAGAACTGTCGGTTAAACTAGTCGGTTGCATATTAAATCCGTCAGACCCAAAGTTCTCCAGGTGGTGTGGTGTGGAGAGGGAAATACCAACTCAGGTGTCGTCCTTTTCATCTGACTGTGGTTCAAAAGTACGAGGTTCGTCCCAAAGTAGCTTTAATGTTGGCTTACAAGGAAACTTTAATATAACTAAACTAAATTAGAATATAAATCAGTTAAAATCCAAAACAAAAATTACTCTAGTTTCTTGTTTATAATAATAATGCATATATAAATACAGGGTGCAGCCGAATTCGACCGACAAACCCAGAGTGCTGATATTAAGTATCCAGAGGATAAAGATTCACCACATAACATGGGATCCCAAACGATGTTTAGCTGGTGACAATTGTAAAAATATAGAAAATCGGAAAGCGAAAATTGTAAAAAATTAATTTAAAAAAACTATTAATTTCCTTAGTATGTTTAACTATTAATTTCTTTTTTAGGGTGTTTAAACTATTAATTTCTTTTTAGGGTGTTTAAACTATTAATTTCTTTTTTAAAAAACTATGAATTAAACTATGAATTTCTTTTAAGAGAAAACATATTCTGCTGCTGTATCAGCAGGGGACTTGACCATAACAAGTGTCATAAGTAACAACAACAACATTCTGAAAAGTTTTTCGCATGCTGATAACAAGCAGATTTGATGATCTAAAGAAACGAGAATCCATATTTACAAAAATATTAAGGTTGGGGAAAAAGAAATCTATTATTATTTTACAGCCATCTACCGAAAAAATAATGGATTTCTTTTTCCATTATTTTTGAAAATACCATATGTAAAGAAATCCATTATTTTCTCGATAGATAAGTGTAATATAATAATGCATTTCTTTTTCCCCATACTAATATTAAAACTTGAAGAAACACAAAAGCTTGAAATGTAAGGAATTTTACATTCTTCAAAAAAATTTACATTCTTCATTCTTAATTAGTAAGCGCGTAGTGTGAAAATTAAGGAATTTTAACCCTTTCGTCCCGAGTGCCGCATATATGCGGCATCCACGCAACGACTGTTAGATACGAGTGCCGCATATATGCGGCATCCACGCAACGACTGTTAGAAACGAGTGCCGCATATACGCGGCATCCACGCAACGACTTCTGGGTACGATCGCCGCATACATGCGGCATCGAAAATATCTGTACAAGTGCCATCTGGAGTCGATGGTAACAACTATATTACTAGTTTTTACATATTTTATTACATATTTTGTACGTATTCGATTTACACTTTATATTTCAATAATTTTCATGTCGCTATTAATTATATTAATCATTTCATCGTTAAGCTTTGTAATTATATAAATACCTATGTTATCTATAATGTTGTATTTGAATAATTTTATAAGTCCTACCATATTAAAAATGTAAATATACTTATTACATTAGAGCAATGATTGATTTATTCAGCACAGTTCCTATTTAACACTTAGAACAACATATATAAAGAAACCACGCGCACTGTGCATTTTTCCGGCGCGAGGTTCCGTTCAGTGACGGTACTTCGGCGGACGGGGCAACCGTAGCGAAAGGGTTAAAGATATTCAAGAAAAGCTACAATGGCAACCAGAAAACATTGTTGCAACATCAGTACCGATTTTCACGGACAATATCAAATTCGGAAGACAAAATCATATCAAGGATAAATAGTCAGATGATTGATTTTAGCATTATGTCATAGCGTTAGCGGGTCCAATTGAAATGGAATAAAGTTCTAAAAAACAAGTATTGTAAAATTTGCATAATGTTATTTAATTCTTTTTGTTGTTGTTATCAGTGGCTCTTATCATGGAAAAGCTTTGTCCAGACATCAGCGAATTTTGAGCCGAAATGGGCATCTCTTGTTTTTGAAGTAGCGCCAACTAGGGTCAAGAGTACGACTTAGCTGCTCACTCACCACATTCGCTTGCACTGCTCCTTTTTACAGGGGGGGGGGCAAATTCATACACCTTTCTGATTGAAAACAGAATAACAACCATGACCGAACCGGGACTCGAATCCGGGACACGCAGCACTCGGAGAAGACGAGATACTTCTATGCCAAGACGCCGGCATTTAATTATTAATATATTATAATTGAAAATTGAAAGAAAAGAAATTAAAAAAGTATTTTATGTGATTTGGAAGTAATTTTTGTTTGGCAACATGTTGCGAAATCACTTTTTATTGAAACCACTCATCATTATACCACAGAACTAAACCTTATAAGCAAGGATTATTGTGACTGGCCGTTATGCTCATTAGCTACCCAGCTTTCTCATAAGAAGATAAGAGTGATCAAAAACTGAAAGAATCTTCGGACAGTTGGTGAACTTCAGACAGGCTAGAAATATTTTCCATCATTTATTTCAATGTTTTTAAATTTTCAGGGCATTGTAATATTTTGTTTAAATCATGAATAATCATAATGAATTTCAAACTAATTTTATTGAGTTCTACTTATTCTGTTATGTAGTACTAAACAGAACTTATTTCCGTATATATAAATACATCTGCCACCGTGTATCCTTCTGAAGCTGTAAAAATATCCAGGAAATATCCCATAGCCTGATATAATTTTCACCAGCATCGGATGAAATACTCTTTTTAAAATACTTGGTTCCGTTATGAATTTGGAAGTTATGCGTCCTTCCCACGGTTTTAACAACCTTTCCTGTCAGTTTGTCGCAATTTCTTTTTTAATTTCCTCCTTTTAACAATTTCGAAATTATTGCAGGGAAATGATGAAATTCGATTAACTTTTTTAATTAATAATCTCATTTTAATTTTCAAACTCCCTCTGTAACCATTTACTAACCATGAACTAATTACATGCTGTATTTTGTACTCAGCCCTCAATAATATACTTAGTTCGGTTACAGTTTCTGACTTGTAAAGTAATTATAACGATGACATTTTGCATTGATCAACTCAGAGATAATCAAATAATCAAATCGAAACAAAATCTATGTTATTGATAAGTAGAATCTTCTATGCAAAATATATGTAATAAAAATATTGTGTTTTTAGTCATTTAATTTCCCACAAATAAGGTTAAAAATTTCTTCAAAATATAAATTGATTTTTCGTATTTAATTACCCACGAATATTAAGAAATATAAATGGTTAAAATTTATATAATAATAAATATTTGTAACGAAAACCACCCGTTAAGAATGCAGAAAAAGTATCTCAAGACGTTGGATATGGGAAAACGGTACATTATGCTCTATAAAGTAGGAAACATGGTTAATAAAGTAAAACCGAAGTATATACAAAGAGAAGTATTTGTAAAAAACTCACAAGTCAAGAAAATGTAATAAAACACAAAATGTAAGTAGAAGGCTTATTCTATGATCGGTACTTTAGACCTAGTATTAACTGAATCGCAATACACGTATTTTTATAAATTTTGTTTTTATAGAGCATGTAATTTTCTAGATGAATCTTCTGTTCTCGGTTCCTATTAGATACAGAATCAAAAGTCCAGTATTTTCCAAAATCTTCCTTTAGTATCCATGCTGGGAGCCATTAATCTAATATCCATTAAGAATATCTTTATTTTCTTACTATAAATCTAGTTATTATGAGTTGAAAACAATAGTACATAATCTTAACAGTATTCTATGTTAACCCTTTAAAGGGCAATTGCCTTCTAATCATGGTATATTAAAATATTTTTAGAAGCAATTCATTTAACTTACTGGAGAAATTTAATTTGATTAATTAATTAATTTGGTTAATTTATAATTAAGTAAAAATCAAGATACACAATTCTGTATGAGATAAAGAGCTGAAACATCTAAACTTTTGTCTGAACTTGCGTCAACTTGCATGACTTCATACAAAGATTTGTGAATTTGGTGGAAAGTATACTTCACATGGCCCTAGAAAATGTTAAAACTAGAATGACTTTATTAGAAAAATCCCTTTTTCGATATTAGTACATCTTATTTCATAAAAATAACGAGAATTAAATTCTTACATGGTTGATAAAATATTTGAATCCAGTATTAAAGATATTTCATTTGAATTTTTTGTATAATTCTCTTTAAATTTAAATTTTATATGAATTTTCTTTACAAAAGAGAATTTTTAGTAACTGAATAATTATGCGGAAAATTTCCTTCCAGTTCTTATTATTTATAATTAATCGTCTTTGGTGACCAGTTGACTAACCAAAATTATTATTTAATAAAATTTTTGAATAACATTTTTTTTTGTATTGAATTATATCTTATTTGATTCCTCAGAAGAACATTTTTGCACAAATTCAAAGTTTTGTTAGATATAAAGCTTGTACTATTTTAGAAATCTTACATAGTTCTGTTCATTTTATTACTATATACTTCCCTAATTTCATATATTTATACACCTGTTATATCGGAGAAAAGACCAGTATTATATTTAATAATCGGTGCATATTAAAAAAATTTCAATGTTGCTTGATGCTATAGTTAAACTTTAATAAATACAAAAAAATTTCAAAAGTTATATAAAGAAAATACCTTACATTGAAACATATTCATCACAAAAAAACTTCTTAATCATCAGAGATGAAAAAAAAATCCAGATTGAAATATTAGTATCAAAAATGAAAACGATTGTAACTTTCCATTCATCATTAAAATATAACATTTTAAAATGCGTGTGAAAAAAACAATTCAAATGGCGATACACCGCCACGTTTGGAGCTCCATTGGCTCCCTATCTACGTTGGTGAGATTTCCGGTGGAAAAATACATGTTTTTGTGTTCTTGATGTTTTGGATTTTGGAAGCGTTGTTGTGTTTTGATTATTAAAGTTGTTACTTTGAAATTGAAAAAATTATATTTTTCTTCATGCGTTTCAATTTTTTTTTAAATTTGGGAATAGAAAAAAATTATACCGGAAAAATATTGGGATCACATAATAATAATAATAATTTTTGTTATGAAATAATTTTGAAGGATGTGACGAAAAAAAAGTTATAATTTCACTTATTTTTAATTTATTTATTAATTAATTAAGACATCAAAAACCTTTTTGTTGCACTTTCTGATTCTCCAAAGTATAAACAGGCGAAGTACAGTAGCTATAAGAAATAAATAATTGCCCGCAAAGCGCCACCAAACAAAAACATTCATCTTTATTATTTGCAAAGATTCAGCATAATGATTTTCATTCTCAATTTTCTATCTTTTTAATTGGAAACTCGCATTTGTAAGGTTACATGAATTTAATACTTGTAAATACTTTCTTTTTTATGAGAATCATTCTATTTAATTGTCATTCAATTCGTTTGATATATTATCGAAAGATTAATCCTTTTTCTATGTTTATGTTGTATCATTTTATTAAATTTTTAATCTTGATATGTGTTTTTAATATAATGTATATTCATAAATTTAAATACGCATTTTACTACACTCAAGATTGAATGAAACTTCTTATTTGAAGTAAACATATATTATGTAAACAAATATTTTTTCAAGTTTGGATACGAAATTTATACCAGAATGTTTTTAAGTAATTGCATTTCATTTTTTTTCAAAGTTAAAAAAATATTTTTAAACAAACAATTTAATTTTTTACAAGTCATGCTGAGTTTTAAGAAATAACTTCAAAAGTTTTAAAGTGAATGAAAGTAAATGTGTGGAGATATCTTGATGATGTTGCCTGGTTTTTAAATGACCCCCCCCCCCACTTTATGGAGTGAGATTTTGGAGAGGGGGTATGGCAGGTCAGTTGTCGTCCTCGTTACCAGAAATTTCTTCAAAATTACAAGGACCGTCGCAAAACAGCCCTGGTATTGCTTTAAAAAGGGACATTAATATAATCGAACTGAAACCATCTATTCGTCCAAATCTCTTCGTGTTGTAGTCGTCGTGAAATTATATTCAAACAGCTGGACAGACAGTTTCCTGTCAGAGGAAATTTTGAAAAATTTGATAAAAATCAGCTAATTTTATTAGTAAACCTTAAAATCAAATTTCATCCATCAAACTCAAAGCCTTTCTGAGTTATCTAGTATATAACAGACAGACGGACATTTTTCGAAAATGTATTTTTGCATCTCAAAAGATCTAAAATTTGGTTGGTCTAAAATGTTGAATTTCGTCTAACTGTCGTATTCGAATATTTTGACAATATTTTCTCTACTTAATCGTACTACTTAATCGAAAAAGGAAAAAAAGATATTCTTCATTTTTTATTTACTGAAATAAAATTATTCCGCCTTAATGAATATGAAGCGTGATATGTTAAATAAAAGTTAAAAAACGTTCACACGCATTTTTTTCTTTTATTTACAAAAAAAAAAGAAAGAAAGAAAGAACATGAACTAAATTATTGATTTAACACCAAAAAGACCTGGATCCTTTTCAATACAAATGAAGCCGTTAAGATGATAAATTATAGCCTTTACAATCCTTTGTATAGTGAAATTGCAAAAGTTGAATGTTTACACTCTACTTTTTGAGGCCAAATAATAAATTTTGGCTTCACACTTTCGACCCGAGAGGTGACAGAGAATGTCCAAAACTTGTCTTATGATTTTCAAGCAAAAGATAAGGAATAGGCTAATCATTTCATAAAAAGTACAAAATAAAATAGATACACCGGATATTACTCTTTAAGATTAAAATATGAATATCATGCAATTTTATTCCAATATATCTCCGTGAGACAGCATAGATGAAATATGGGGGATACACAAAACAAAAGCATACGTAGTCGCTGAGAATTGCATAAGTAAAATAAAAATCTGAATCGTCAAATATTTTTTTAATCAGTCCCGAATAAATCACATCACGAAGTTTCTTCCCCCTCATATTAATGGCAGCTGCATTTCGAAATACATAAAAACCACCTGCACGGAAAAATGATTGAGCAATCTATTTTGAAATTCGATGCTTGATAAAAAAAAATCCCATTATTCACAAAATAATATAATGAGCGAATTAAGATAATGAGATTTCAATTAAAAAAGAAACTGTTTCCTTTTCGAATGGCACATGTTTGATTTGCTATGCGACATAAAAAGGAGGTGAGGAAGGGTGAAAAGGAAGAAGACGAACAGTCCCGGAAAGGAAGGAAGAGGTCTCGGAAAGTTGATAGAGTTTTGCTGAACTTGAGTATAAAAACAACGGAATTAGTGAATCTTGTGTAAGGAGGTACTTCCGTCTAGGGTAATATATTCAGAATTCAGTAAAAAATCTGTTTTATATTTATTTAGAAAAGGTTTATTTTATTATTTCTAATATTAAGTATATACTATTTTGCTTCGTTATTAAATCATTCTACATAATTTGTTTCATTTATTTATTTATTTTATTGCTCATTTTTTTATTCTTAATATTAATTAAATATTGTTATGTTTCATTATTAAATCATTCTTCTCGTATTATTTTATTTATTTATTTTAATGTTCTTTTTTATTCTTAATATTTATTATTACTGTGTTTCGTTATTAAATCATTTTACTCCTTTCGTTTTATTTATTTATATTACAGTTTATTTTTTATTCACGGTATTTATTTTATTACGGTTTATTGTTAAAAAATTCTACCTATTTTGTTTTTTTAATTAATTTATTTTATTGTTCATTTTTTATTCTTAATATTTATTAAGTATTTTCGTGTTCAT
>JAOUZG010013621.1:1237230-1255147 GCA_026289955.1 Argiope argentata | reverse complement strand
AAAGCTCTACGAATAGCAGTAGAGCGATGATCTTTGGCGTGACATTACAGCGTGAGATAAATCATTCTGAACAAAAAAAGGAGTTATATATAACACTCCTTTTTTTCCATTGTTGTATAACCTTTATTATCGCTATTTCAAAACTGTAAATAAAGACTTAAGTAAATTAGAACAGGGAAATTTACTGCAAAAAATGGGACAATCTCTGAAAAAAAATGATGCTGAAGAAGATATTTTTATAAAAAAAGTTCTTTGACTTCATTAAATTTTGAATAATCTGAATCTGTAACATTCTGAAAGTAACAGATTCGGATTACCGATTTTGATTCTGAAATTGTAATATTCAATGTCAGATTCATATTACCGATTTTGAATCTGAAATTGTAATATTCAGTGACATATGTTAACTTTTCTGTGAATAAACAATATTTAATTTAATTTTTCTGTGGATAACAAAATTTTTCTTTTCTTTTAATCTTTTCTGATGTAGGTTAATATAGCTATACTACATGCATTATTCAGTAAAACAGTCAAATTTGTCTTTAAAAAATCCCTTCAGAAAATGAACAGTATTACGTATGTATGTGCGTTACTGCATATATGTGTCTGTTGACTGTCAAGTACAAGAAAAAGCATTGCATCTAGAACAACTAATTTCGTCACAAATATGTTTTGTTGTATTGGAATGCATAACTAGAAGTCATGTTTTGAAAAAATTAATTAAAAAGATAATTAATTAAGTAATAAATAAATAAATTGTTATTTTCCCCATTAATTTCCCAAATAGTGCTGCATAAAAATAATTTTTAGCCCATTTAAAATTCAAAATTCTTTTTATTTTTTATATTAATTTAGTTATCAGGTATTTTGGAGCATTGGAATGTACAACTAGAGGCCATATTCTGAAAACATTAATTTAAAAGACAATTAATTAAATAAATTGTTGTTCTTCCTATTAATTTCCAAAATAGTGCGGCATAAAAATAATTTTTAGCTCATTTAAAATTTAAAAAAATATGCATTTTTATTATATCAATTTAGTCATCAGGTAATCTTAATGAATTTTGTCATCTTAATGAATTTGTCATCTGAATGAATGAATCTAGTCATCTGAATGAGTTTTGAAAATATATACATGTAATTATTAATAATGGATTTTGGTTTCGCAAAGAAATTCAAAATGCTATCATTGTTCCATAAAGCATTGTCACGTGATTTTCTTACATTTTTGCGAAGTAAGGAATAAAGATTTTGCTTATGTATTAGCTGCGTAGGTTCAAAGAAAGTAGATTATATAAATAGTTCGCTTTTTACTGAAACTTTGGTGTCAGGGTAATATAATTTAATAATTATTGATCATGGATGCAGTAAACAGAACAAGTTGCTAAAACATTATGATTTTAACATTTTTCACAATTTGATGCTTAAAAAAGTATTGTGTTGAGGGAATCGTGGACATCAAGGTTAAAAACAAAATCAAAACAACCATTTTTCCTGGAGAATTAACTACACTCTGTAACAAAAAAATCGATGCACCAAGAAGCAATCCTCCTATTGCTTTGAAATTTCGTATTCATGAGGGTTTTGACCAGATATGCAATTGATTAAACTGTGGTGTCACTGAAGGAATAGTTTGATCTCCAGTGCATCGGAACTGCGCATCCAGCAGATGCATATAAGGAGCAGTTCTTCAACGGTTGTTAAAACTTTCGGTTTCATTGCGATTCAGATTACCTTTTGTCAACTTAAAAAAAAAGGCCTCGCCTCAGGGTTCGAGCTCATTACAAACAACTGTCAGAGTTTGGCAGAGGTCGTATCATTGGATTAAAAGAAACCGGTTGGACAAATCGAAGAATCGCTCATCATTTCAGTCGAAGATGCTGGCAAGGAGGAGTGAAAAATGGCAGAGTTCAGCGTCAGGATGGTATTGGTCGACCTAGGGCCACAACAGATCATAAGTAAAGAGTGATTGTCCGATCAGCTGTCACAGCGCCTTCTTCATCTCTATCAAGCATCAGACGTTCAACCCAAACACCAGTGTCCACCATGACCATTCACAGACGGTGGAGACAGTGAAATCTATACTCTAGTCGACCGTTACGCCACCTGCCACTCCCACCTGCAAACTGCCGAGTCAGATTACAGTGGTTAATGTATCGATCAGGTTGGAATGAGGCCGACTGGGAACGTTTAATCTTTAGCGACGAATCCCGCTTCCAACTGTGTCCTGACGATCATCGAAGACTTGTTAAAAGACACCCAGGGTAGAGGAGGGATCCTGCTTTCACTATTGCACGCCTCACCGGTCCTCAATAAGGTATTATGGTCAGGGGTGCCATTTTCTATTGATATCCAGACCCCTTTGGTCATCATTAAAGGTACAGTTACTGTACAGTGTTGCGTTGGCGACATCCTAAGACCTCTTTTCCTACCATTCTTTTTGCAGCACCCTCGGTTGGTTTTTCAGCAAGATAATACCACACCACATACGGCAAGTGTTGCTATGAACTGTCTGAAAGCTAGTCAAACACTTCCTTGGCTTAACAGATCACCAGATCTTTCTCCCATCGAGCATGCCTGGGATATGATTGGAAAGTGATTGCATCTACCAATGAATGTTGATGACTTCATTTGACAATTGGAGCGAAGTTGACAGGAAATACTACAGGAGATCATCCGGAAGCTTTATCGATCTATGCCACGCCGTGTGGCAGCTTGTATCCAGGTTAGAGGCGGGTCAACACTTTATTGAACTTGTTACTGTAACTCTGAAATAAATTACTCAGTTGTTCTGAGATTTTAATCATTTACTACTCTTTACATTGTCTTCCTATCCATCAATTTTCGTCAGGATCGGACAAATCCTTCTTGGCGCGTCGGATTTTTTTTATATAGAATGTAATAGAATGTAATTAATGTAATTGGACAGATTGCCAAAAAAAGACAGTTAAGAAATTAATTTTTTGTGTTTTATTAAAAAGTATTATTTTCATCTTTTCATTTGTAAAATAAACATTCATTCGTCATAAATGTTCTTAAATCATTGAAACTTTTCTGAATGATTTGCTCCATTATTGTATTGGCCTCAACGTTCATTTTATCCAATAGATTATCCAATAAATTATTCTTGAGTGTTTATGTTTATCTAGTTTGTACAGGGATCCATAAAACCGACATAACTGGTCTCCCCAAAACTTTCTCGCGCACTTTCTAATAAACTTGTCATACCAGAGAACGCCTTGCATGTTTTTAGTATATAATAGTTACGAAATATTAACCTATGGTATAAATTTAGCATTTTTACTGAATCTATAGTATCATCATTTGCGAGGTTTCTGGCGATTTATTCTTGGCAAACTGTTACAGCATACCAGAATAAAACTTTTGCTTTTTTGGGTGATTAGAACAAGATTCAGTAAAAAACTGAACTTGTAGTCATATAACCCCATATCAAATTTGATATATTTAAGTAATTGCGTTTTACAGTTAACGCGTAAAATACTGACCGACTGAAGGTCAACCTTTTGAAAGAGTTTATTCAAAGAATGGTAGGCGTCTACACTTAAGATGTTAACTCTGTGGGCCAAATTTTATCTATACAGCACGCTTTATTTTGTATATCGTGCTAACATATATTTCAATAGACGGAAAGATAGACTATACGTAGTGTTCAAACTCGCAGTCCAGGGGATGTGAAACCAACGCCATACCAACCAGAATCTACCTGTTTAATAATTAAAATTACTATTAATAATTGATCAAAAAAGTTATACTAGCGTTGAACTTTCATCACCAATTTAAGATTCAAAGCAAATTGTGGTACCGGAAAATACGTGATTTTTCTTCACCAGTTGGGGTACTCAATATAAATTAGAAATTTCTAATTTTCTATATTCTGTATTATTTTAATTCGAAAGTATTTTTAAATGGGTCGAAAAAAAAGGATTCATTAACAATGTTTCATTTTGCATGCTTGAGACCTTATGAAAATAAACAGATTCGTTTGAAATAATCGGCCGAAAACGTGTTAAGCCTAATCTGATCGGTGTGGAAAAAAACAAACTGAATTTGTTATTTATTTGGCGGTGGGGAAGTGAAGATTTTTGGTGAGGAATTTCGTTTTAAATTAATTAATAAAAAATTTATGAATTAATATTAAAAAAACTGTATTGACATCAAGTGTCATCCACTACAAGTGTTCAAAAATTTATTTGAACTTGATTGGATGATTAAAGAGTATTTTATTAACGATTGAAAATTTGAACACGTATATATACATATAGAGAAGGTGTGAGATAATCGTAGAAGTTGAATAATCATCCGTTTATTTTCTTTCTTCCCCATTGCAGGTCCCAGACAATGGCCAAGACTATTTCCCCCCTGCAATGGGTACATGCAGTCCCCTGTAGACATTAAAACCAACAACGTGAGATGGGACCGGCATCTCAACAAACTGAGCTTCTTTGGCTACGACACACCTGTCAAGCAAGCTACTGTTGTAAATGATGGGCATACAGGTAAATTTGAATCTTTTATTTCTGTAAATCGGGTTGAATTCCAATATGGCACATTAGATCCAATTTTATATGAGAATAAGAAATCGTGGCATTACTCAATTTACTCGCTCTAATAAATGACCTCCGAGGGTCACCTCAAAATGATGAGAGCTTCCGGTATGGGGGGGAGTCATCTCGCTACTCTGGAGAGTACACAAAAAGGGGGAGGGGGTCAGACTCCTTCCCTCGATGATTGGACATACTTCCTACGGGAAAGGTTGTATCGTTACCGGGGATGACTATCAGGACTAAACTATTATTCCCACCAGAATTGCTGTTGTGGCGGTCCGGCCATTCAGCCCTCAAGGTTTAAATTTGTGTACCTACGAGTGGTTCGGAGAGTCTGGTATGACCACTCTCTAATAAATACACTTGAGCATTATTAATCGAATGCCATTAACAAAGTGGTACGAAAGAGTATATAGAGTATGATCTTTAATGAGTTATTCCTAGGTTGGGATTAATGCGCAAGTACCAGAAAAGTTAATGTGTGTTTTGAACTTTTTTCGGATTAATTGGAGTCCAAACTTAAAAAGAAACCCCGATTGTAATCACAAAATCACATACCAAATCTATACATCGTATAAAATGAAGACTTTTGAAAGTGTCTGTATGTTTGAACCACAAAATCTCGAGAAACAATTAACGGATACTGGAGATATTTATGTCATATTGTAGAGCATATATTGTGGAAAGTTTTAGTACATTAAAATCATATCAAAATAAAAAGGAGTTTTATAATTACGATTTTAATTTATCCGCGCATAAGCAAAAAACTCAAAGTGCGCATGTGCAAGCAGCGAGAGCTGTGATACGCATATGCGATACGTTTCTTTGTTTACGTCTGATTTTAAACAGCGATTCAAATCTCATTATGCCGGAAAGATGGAAATCCAACCTCGAAATGATCGCCTGTGTTTTGTCTACGGACAAATCCTATTTTTGCTTTTGTAACTGTCTAAATATTTCTGAATGGGTGCTATATGAATTTTTTGATAATTTCCAAACGTATTTCTATGTTTGCTTGATTTTGCGTGATATGCCCATCTCATATCGGGTGGAGGCTAAACTTGAGTTTAAAGCTAATTTTTCTTCTTGGCTGCTATTGCAAGGGCAACGCCGAGAGGGTACTGCTAGTTTCATATAATTTACAATCTAGGTTTCTGAGTTATTACATTTCCATCCTTTGAAAGTACAGAAAAACAAACGATCAACCCGTTGACTTTTTAGGTGTGCATTTGATAAGTATCGACACTTTAAATTATAAATGTTTAAACAAAATTTAATCCATCTATCTCTGTTTTGTAGTTATCGTATTATTTTTCATTTTGACAGACACACTACCTTTCTCAGGATTTTTGATATTCTACAAATTTTAAGAATTCTACAAATGTGGTTTTAAGTTCACATACCGAATTTCATCCATACAGCTCAATATGCTTCCTAGTTATCCTTTTCACATATCAAAAAGAAATTTTAAGTGAGAATTAAAACATAGATAATCGTCAAAATCAACCGAATTTTTTATTCGAATTTTTGATTTCAATATTTTATAGAACATCTGAGGTTACAATATTTTTCTTTGTATATTTCAAATGCGGAAAATAAAAAGGATGAAATTTCAAACAGCAGGCAATGGAGCAAAATCTTATAGTATACCTTAGATTTTTCACCACAGTGTAAATATTTTTTTTAAATAGAATAAAAAATGAATTTACTTTCTGCCTTTTCAGTCACCTTGAGCTTTAAATGAATAAGAATTTCTTGCTACTAATTTTTATAAGTATCTCTGTCGGCGACCTGACATAGAGGTAGTGTGACTTCCTCGCGATGTGGCCGTCCCGGGTTCGAGTCGCGATTTGGGCAAAGTTTCTCTTCTGTATTCTATCTGCGAGGCGTGTGAATGTGCACCCCTATAAAAAGGGGCTGCGCAAGCGAATGTGATGAGTGTGTATCTAAAATCATACTCTTAGCCCTGGTTGGCGCTACTTCAAAACAAGAGACGCTTATATATATATAATGATACATCAGCGGGCTTGTCCATGGCAAGTGCCATTAGTAACAGCAGCATAAATATTTCTTACTTAGAAATCTATCTATATCTATATCTATCTATATAGATAGATAGATAGATAATGAAATCTCTTGTAAGCGGCTGCATGTTTGAACCACAAAAACTCGAGAAACAGTTAACGGATATTAGAGATATTTATACCAATTTCCAGAGCATTTATTGAGGAAGGTTTTAATACATTAAAGTCATATCAAAATAAAAAAAGGAATTTTATAATTGGGATTTTAATTTTGCACTTATCTGCGCATGATTGAAAACTTCAAACTGCGCGTGTGCAAATAGCAAGAACTGAGATATCAATATGGGTAGATTTTTTTTGCTTACGTCTGATTTTAAATAGCGATTTTAATCTCATTAATCCTCGAAAAAGGAAATTCAACCTTGTCTGGGAAGAAGAAAGAAATGTTTGGTTAACGAATACTAGAGAAATAATGTCCCCAATTAGGGAAGGAGGGTATTTTGTTGAGTGAAATAACCGTCTTTCTTTAAATCTTATTACAACTGAAATGCGGATACAGAATGAATCTCCTGAGGAACGAAATGATCACCTGAGTTTTGTCCGATGAACATATCCTATATTTTTGTAACAGTCTGAATATTTCTAGTAGCTATTTTTGATAATTTCTAAGCATATTTTTATGTTTGTTTGATCGCTGTGTGACATGCCCCAGTCATATCGGGTGGAGGCTAGACTTAAGTTGAAAGTTAATTTTTCATCTCGGATGCTATGCCACGGACAACGCCATGCGGGTACTGATAGTATTAGATAAAGCCAAACAATTACTTCTAATTTATCAATAACGCTTTTGGTACCCTTTTCATATTTGTTTTTGATTCCTATTTTCAAAATTTAACTATCAGGTAGTGAATAATTTAATTATATTTTGATTCTAAATGAGTGACGCCATCTAGCGTGAAATTTGAGAAACAAATATTTTTTTCTTTCTAAAAAAATGAATATTGATAAATTCCTAATTAAAAAAATATTTAAAATAAACAATCGTTAGTGGTAATTCTGAAATTTTCTCGTATACTCTGTAATATTCAATTATTAACCACATGCCATTTGCGAACGATTCTTATGAGAGCCTATTATACAGCAATTACCTTTCAAATATTTTTAGATTAGCCTCAGGAATGAGATTGTTATAGAAGCATCAGAACACTAAATATGTATTCTGGATTTCTTTTTCTGATCGACCGAAGCCAAAATTTATCACAGAACTACAGCTGATGCCACCAAATCAAATGCTAATTCATTTATTTGGTATTATTTTTTATTAATTGAAAATTAACTTTAATTTCCCTGGTAGCATTCTTAACTAAATCTTCATTCTCCCACCACCAAATGAGTAAGACTTCAGTTTGTTTTTATCCCACATTAATGAGGTTAGGCTTAACATGTTTTCGACCCATTATTTCAAACAATTCTGTTTATTTTCTTAGTGTTTGATGGGTTTGAAATTAAACATTGTTAATTAATCAGTTTCTCAGATTCGTTTTGAAGTACTTTGAATTTAAAACAAAACAGAATAAAGGAAATTAAAAATTTATAATCTACATAACGATGAAAATTCACGCATTTGCGTTATCGTAACTGGCGTTGAAAATTCATGCATGAGCAATGTGTTCTGATTGTTGACAACTGTATTTTATTAGAATATGAACTTGATTTTGATTATTTTTTTTGCTGTTTTGTTTCATTTCAGGTACACGCTGTAAATAAATTGCTTTTAGATTAGTTGTGCGCTTTTGTAATTAAATTGTATTTATTTTAGTTATATTTTTTTCGTATATAAATAAAATAAAATTTTTCTTTAAGGAATTCACTTAATTTTTTATATAAATATATAACTTGTTTTCTTACCATAGTGATGATAACACCCCAAGATAACGTCAGGCGTGGGATTACGATTCAAGGAAGAGATTACAATCTTCTTCAACTTCATTTTCACTGGGGATCGGAAAGATATCCTGGCGGAGAGCATACGCTGAACGGACGCAAATTTGAAATGGAGGTACCCGAAAGATTCTCATATAAATTTCATTTTTCATTAGGTATTTAAGTTTATATTTTAAATGGATTTCTAGTTTTGCACTTCGGATCAGAAATTATTAAGGTATTAAATCTGTTTCATGATTTTTCAGGGAATTTTTGAGTGGCATTCGACAATTTTTACATTTTTGGCTTGCTTTGTAATGGCATATATTATTTTCAAAAACATGTCACGATTTTTTTTAAAAGGGATAATGCTTTTTTCCAAAAGGAATAATATTAATAGTATCTCCAAAATTATTTTGAAAATATTTATGCTTTTTCAGCCATTTTGTTTTCATTTTTATTATCATGTCAGAACATGATAATGTTTTAGGATTAGGTTTTTGGCTGCAATAAAAATGTGTAAGCAATGAATTGAAATTCTATTATCTGCACGAGCATCCAAAAAAATCAGCTTTTAATAACGCGTTGTCATTGAGCGTTGTCAAAGCTCTGATTTTAAAAAAATAAGTTAATGACTTCAGCAAATAAAACCGAAAAAAATATCATTTTGTGCAAGTGATTAAATGAAATGAATAAGTATGAATTGTGATATTTTTTTAAACAATAAATGCGAGATAAAGTTTTTTTGGATATCGTTTGCAATATTAAAGTGACTCATTCAAATGAAACCATTAAAATGAATAAAAATATAATTTAACTCGCACGAACACGTGGTGCTTGGCCGTTCAAGAAATGATGTTCTAAAATGATACATTGAAATAGGCATAGCAGATTTCATTTTAATCTTTTTTTTTCTTTTAAGATTTTTTTTTTTGAATTTCTGTCAACTAAATATCATTTTATATTATTCTTACTATATTATAATTTTTACAATATATCTGGTGGATTTAATTTTTGTTTTGGTATTGAAATTATAAAATTTAGTATATTTTAAAGATCCTTTTTTTTAAACTTTATTCTGTATAAAAGATTTCCACTTTATATCTGAGAATTTTTATCTGAATGGTAATAACATACAAATACATACATGATGTAAAAGAGATTTTTATGTTAATTTTAAAATCTTTTTATGTGTCTTTTCTTTATTTCAGGCTCATTTTGTACACAGAAGCTCAGATAACAGAACCGCTGTCGTAGGAGTCCTGGTTCAGGTAAGATTATTTTTCAATACTTTACGTGATTGTTTTAAATGTATTTTGTGCCTCTAGAGTCAATTAATAAAACGTCATGCGGGCCTTCCTTCAATACCGATTGCTTGTTTTAAAAGTAGATAATTTGGTAACTATAAAAAATAACATGTGATTTACTTATTTTGAAAGTCGTAAAAATCCCATTCAAGTATCTAACTTAGTTAGAAACATGGCCACAAGTGATGCTGTAGTCGCAGTTGATTAGTGAGTACTTACGTATTAGACAGTCGATCTTTATCGCCAAATTTAAAGGCATCGCCAATGAGTTGCTAAACCGCCATTATTTAAAAAAATGTTCAAAGATTAACTGTCGTCCGCCACTCTGTTGGTTTCATTGGAGCCGACGGTTTATCATCAAAATTGAATCCGTCATCAATGAGTTACTAAACCGTTGGCGTCGACGGTCTAATATGTAAGTACCGATTAGGGCTACTACATATGAAGCAAAATGAAGAATACTGTTTTCTGTAAAAATTCTGCAACATTCATCGAGGAAAGCTTCAAAAAATGACATTAGGTTGTTGTTGTTTTCAACATACTGTAAATGCTGATTAAAAATTCAATTCTTCATATACGTCATTACAATGCTATGAAAGGTTTATATAGTGATTGAATAGGAGAGAGATTGGACTGATCACCAATTAAGAGCAGTTTTTAAATCTTTTTATGGAGTTAGTACTGGGATTACAACATTTCTTGTGGTTATAATTGCAGTTAAATTAGAGAGTTTTGAAAGAAGTTTTGGCGGTTTTTGGAATAAACGTACTAATGATTTCATTCTTCTATTCCTCTCATTCACCGAATTATTTGATTTGAAAAAAGATATTTCTTTGTTGTACTGTATTTCTTTAATTCAGTTTTATTTCGTACACTGTATTGTAGGTTATAAGACAACACATTTTTAATTGATATTCATCTTCTATTTTGCAATAGTTTGCATCTTTTCTTCCTGCATGCGAAACAAACATTAAAAAAATTCTCCAGAGAATTGGCCATGCTGTTGTTGTTATTAGTGGCACTTGTCATGGAAAAGCTTCGCCGAAGCATCAGCGAGTTTTAAACCGAAAGAAGTGTCTCTTGTTTTGAAGTAACACCAATGAAGGCCAAGAGTACGACTTAGTTACACATTCACCACAGTCCCTTTTTACAGGGGGAACATTCATACACTTTGTAGATAGAACGCAGAACATTACATTTATATACATACATATACATTACATTTATATATTGATATATAACAATTCTTTTTTATGTGGTATTTCCTCTAAAATTTTCCCTAATTTTCTAAAGATTTAATTATATTTTCTGTAACATTTTTGCTATTTTTCTCAAAAAAAATCCATATTTTTCCCTAAAAATTTCCTGAAAATTCATTAAAAAACTCCTACCCGATTCCCTTTCAGAGATGACCATTTTCGCTTATACATCAAAGCTCTGTAGAACGTCTTTGAATAGAGATATTTCGACAAGCAACTTTTGTTACGTCAACATAGCGCCTAGTCTATTTACTGTAGCTCTTTTAAGGGGCGAACTGCAAGAAATGATAGGTTTCAGGCAGAAGCTCATTTGCACATGATCGCCAATGTACGATAATATCATTTTAATTCAATTTCGAAGATAAAAATAAATTTTCTGTGGTTCATGTAATTTCTTTAGATTAATTACCAGGAAATTTTAGCAAGACTTTTTGAAAATATTTTCTTTCATGAAATGTTTTCTGCAAACATTAATATGTCGAGAAGATAAAGTAATTATGAAGAATTTTGACCCCGTTGCAAAATTTCTGTGCAAATGCGTTAATCAATTCATTAATTTTCTTAAAATCATCGTTTCAAAAACAAAACTTTTTAAATGCTCTTCACTGCATGATTCTAACTGCAATTCTAAAACTTAAATCA
This sequence comes from Argiope argentata, assembly GCA_026289955.1. NCBI lineage: Eukaryota > Metazoa > Arthropoda > Arachnida > Araneae > Araneidae > Argiope > Argiope argentata. The sequence continues at coordinate 1,243,427 of JAOUZG010013621.1, read as the reverse complement.
GTGGAACAGAAAGTTTCCACTTACACATATACTTCCTTTAAAAACCAAGAATGCGGAATCTTAAAAGCATCCATTTTGTCATCAGCTTCTTTCTGTTAGAAATATAGAATTTAGAATTACTTTTCCAACGATTCATTCTCAATCATTAAGGTTTAATAAAACTATATAAAATATTTAGAAGATTATTTGTGCACCAGCGTTCTGGCGCCTTCCCCATAAAAAGAGCTTTTTTAAGCAAGTGAGTGAATGCCATCTTCACATGAACTAGAAGTTCCCCTCGTGTACAGGGGTCTTTACCCTCAGAATCTGCTGCACAAACTCGCCTTAAAATCAATGACCTCATAAGAGGGCTTATCTATGACAAGTACCATAAGTAAAAACAACAACAGAAAATGGGTGTGTGGGTGAATGCTTATTGAGGATCGAACTCGCAACTTTAGGGTTTGTAGTCGAGTAACATAGTCACTATACAAAAGAAGTTACTTGTATACGGAGGATGTAACCTGGCTATGAATCTTTCACCATAGATAACAATTATGATTCAAACCTGATGTTTTCTACCTTTTTATTTCTTTACTTGGCAAATGTATTACGTTTGAAACTTCTTAAAAGATACTCAAAAGCTCCAACTAGAATGAAACAAAACTCCATCGTAACATAAAACAATGTTTATGTGCATTTCCAATTTTTTTCTTCGATTCAATTTATCAGTAATCATAATGGCTTATTTTGTTGTGACCTTCCAGGTGGCGAAAAAGGAGAACAAAGCCTTCAAACCGATTGTCGACATTCTATCCGAAGTTCTGTACAAAGAGGATTCCACCCGATTGCGATCCTCGCTCAGTTTCAGCAAACTTCTCCCCGAATCCCCGGCTTCCTATTACGGTTACACCGGCTCTCTCACGACACCGATGTGCACTGAAGGTGTCTCGTGGTTCGTTCTCCAAGACAAGCAAACCATTGGATGGAAACAGGTATGTGTCCGACGCATTTTATTTAGCTCATTTCACTTTCATATTTGCAAAAATTTAGTTATGAAATCAAACTTTTATTCACTTGATGTATTTTAGTTTAAAAATTTGCTGTCCTTAAGTATGTTCACTAACAGTATGAAATTTTAATATTTTCTTAAATTAATTATCAAGTAATCAACAGATATTTCAATAAATCGGGTAATATAGACAAGTAGGATCTTTTTGTATTAAATTTGAAAATAATTAATTTCTATAATAATATTGTTACAAGCGGGCGAACACCACGGAAACGCACCGAAGGAGAAGGCGCTGGCGACGGCTGTGAAAAAGCTTGGAGCCAACCGAGTTGGTTTGGCGAAAAGAATAGTCTGGTAGCCGCTGGATTTTTCATGAAACTCCGCATGTTTCCACGCGCTCACTCACTCGGCTATATAAGAGACGAGTTGCCGTGGTTTCGGCAGTTAGTTAGAGACTTTCCTATCGGACGAGAAGCGACTCGCTGGACTAGCGGATTACTTTTCTTGCTTGTTATTAGTGAGCTGTGTTTGCATTTGCTGCTAACGTCGTGTTATTGAGCTCGCTGCGATTTACTATTGCTGTACTATACGATAGCTGTTTTGCAGTCTATTTTTATTGTGCATAAAGCTTGCAATTACGCTGTAAGTGACTGTTGACTGCGGGATTGTGTTTATCTGATGTTTTACTTTATCTAGTCACCCTGTAAATAGCTGTAAATAAATTTGTTTGTGCTGTCCTCAAGTAAAGTCCATTCAATCCGAACCCGCTACGCTAAAAATGTAACATATTAATTAAATGTAAATTAAAGAGTATTACGTAAAAATATTTTACTACATTTACAATCTTATTTTGATAAAAATGAAGTCAGTGGTATAAATTTTTCGTTACTATCTATCAAGTTGTGCCAAAGAGTAGAAAACGCGCCAAATGTTAACTAAAAAATATTTATGTAAGTCATATATGATGATTTATCATTTTTAAAAATTACATTTGAGAAATTGGACCATAATCTTTAATTTTAATCCTAATTTCTAAAAATGTATCTTTAATAACTTATGTTTAATATCTGGCGTATCTGTGATGATGAAATTTTTTAATCAAGTTTTTTTCATTTTCTTCTGTAAAAAAAGTCTAAAACTATGTGATGAAGTGCAGTGGGTTAGTGCATTTTACTAATGGAAAAGAATTTAAGCACCTGACAATGCTATTGTTTGGGGGAAAAGAATTTAAGCGCCTGACAATGCTATTGTTTGGGGGTAGAGAATGGCATTGTGAATATTATCAGTCATTTTAGCTGGGATTGTCACATTCATCTTAAAAATGTTGATTATTATCATATGGTAACCCTTAGTGAAATTTATAAAAAAAAAAAGAGAGAGAGAAATTGTTATTTTCCTGTTAATGTGTATGTTGTTGTAGTGAGGAAATCGATTCCTGGTATAAATAATCTTCTGTATTTTTTAATTTGATTTTTAATCATGTGAGAACATGATGTTGTTTCCGTTTGAGAGTTGTGAAGTCTCAAAATGAGCCGGTAGATATTTGGTGATTTTTTTTTCGTCTTCAAGTCGAAAAGAGTTATTAGAAAATGATAAAGATGACTGCCACACTTGCCGACACTTATCGCCAACATAAAGTTACAACTTGGCACGAATATCCACGATGTATCTAGTTCTCCTGTTTCGCCAATAAAGGGCAGACTAATGAGAAGTTATCGCCCGAAAAAAAGCAGAGAAGAAAACGGGAATGAACGCTTTACAACGAACGAGTCGAGGCACCTAAAAATGACCCATCTATCTCAAAGAGGATGGATATGGCGGTGGGTTAGGGGTGAAATTTTCATTTCGCTGTAACTTTCTTAATATTGAAGATCGAAAAAAGAATCCAATTATCCAAATTAGAGACTAATTAAGATAAACAACTTTAGTTTTTGAAGTTTTCTGACAACTTCAGAATTTTAGAAGTTAGGGAGTGAGAAGTGATTTTCATGTTCCAATATAACTGTTTCTGACTCTAACAATTTGGGTTTGTTGTTTCAATTGGAACAATTTGGGAGTAATTGTTGTTTCCCAAAAGCATCTTAGTTGTAAAAGAATCTACCTTAGACTTTCAATTTGCCAAGAGGAATTTTTTAATAAAAACTTTTGAATATTCTACAGGGTGTCCAAAAAGTTCCCGTACTGATGATTTGTGAATTTATTTTACAAAAACAATAGGTTTAAAAATAATTATTTTTATGCCAATGATAAAAAGCACTTTTAACATAACTAAGGAAAAAATACTGAACTTACATTTATAATAAACGTTCAAAATGTTCATCCCTTTCTTGGAGACAAAGCTGAACTCGTTTGCGCATGTTTTTCGAAACGCGTTTTAACATGCTAAGAGTGATTTCTTGTATCCTTTGGGTAATTGCGATTTTCAAATCATCTATTGTTTGAGGATCACCTGCATACTTTAAATATCCCCACAGAAAAAAGTCTGGGATGGTCAGATCAGGGGATCGAGGTGGCCAAAGATTTTTTGAGATAAGTCGATCACCGAAAAAAGCTTCAAGCATGTCCATGGTTTCATTACTCGTATGGCAAAATTTAATATACTTGAAAAAAAATTATGGAAAATGATTTTTTAAATTTGGAGTACGGGAACTTTTTGGACACCCGGTATTATCTGATGTTTCTAATAAAGTTTTTGTGTTTCAGCTGAATTCCTTCTTGAAAGTGTACTCCGTCGAAGAAGAGGATCGAAGCAAAGAATGCTTAATGGCTCCCAACAACAGACCGATACAGAATCTGAATGGCCGTATCATCTATGCATCCTCATAGATTTATTATAAATTGTTCCATTTTTAAAAAGATCATTGACTGATTTTATGACATTTTAATGTATTATCATTCGTGTTTAACAAAATACCTCAAATCAGATTATTTCTTTCGTTTGTAGACATTAATATGTAAGCCCTGTTGAGATTTCATACATAAATAAACGAATTCTCAAAAAAAATTCCACAATATGCATTACTGATTCTTTAAAAAAATGCAACAAAAAATTCACTACATCTGATTATAAACACACACACACTCATTTTTATGTTTGTTTTATAAACCTGACATTTTATTCATCCACTCCAGTTCAAGTAATTTTTTTTAACTTTCAGTAAATGACAGTTGATGTTAATACAGTTTTTTCAAATATTAATTCATTCATTTTTATTAATTAATTAAAAAATAATATTATAATAAATTATAAATAAATTTAAGTAATTAATAAATTAATAATTATAATTTAAAAATAAAATAATTAATAATTATAATTTAAAAACAAAATAATTAATAATAATAATTTAATAAATGATTAAATAATATTAATTACTTAATAATAAAATATTAATTAAAAACTAATAAATACATAAATATTCATTTTTATTAATAATTAATAAAAATTTATGAATAAATAAAAATAATAAATTCACCCAAAATCTACATTTTTCAATAGCCAATAAGTAATGAATTCGGTTTTTTTCCAACACTAATGAGGTTAGGCTTAACATGTTTTTCGCTAATTAGTTCAAATGATTCTGTTTATTAATCGCTTATTAAAATTGCTTGTCCATGGAAACAGCAACATTTTTTAGGTAAATCCTTTTTCAAAGATATGAATAATAAAAACAGAGTTGCCCTGCATTTAAATCTTATGTGTACTATAGAATACCTTTCATAATTTATGTACATTTATGTAATATCTCAAGAGTAATTATGACGTGAATAACAACATTTCATTTTGTTTCGATTTATAAATATATTTCAAAAAAATTATGAAGTCTGAATTTTAGACTGACTAAGGAATCATATTTTGCGAAATATTCTTTACTGTTCAACTTTTAAATAAATAAATGAACATTCCCATCTTCTGCAATCAAATCTGGTCGATTTATGAAGTTTTGAATAGAATTGTTTAGAAAAATCAACATTTTCATAATCTTAGGCCAATCAGTCTGCAGAAATTCTGGGAGCTGAAGTTGGTGTTATCTTTGAAAGGACCGATGAAGTGATCTTAAAATGCCTGTTTTTATTGAATAGCGATATTCAAATATTTATAAATTAGTCAGTCTTAGATATTGAGTTAGTTTATTGGAGTGCAACTCTTTTTATTAAAACATTGAAATCTTACGAATTTTTTGTTGAATATGAATCTCAGCGTAGAGGATCTAAAGAAAAGCTAAACATTGGTCATTTATAACAGCAATTATAGAAGTCACACATGATATAATTATTTAAAACATTTAAATATTTTTAATATATGAATTTTAATTATTAATGGTTCAGAAATTAGCCTTTGGGCCTTCCAAATTAAATATATTAAACCAAGTTTACGTTTACCGTAAATAAAGCAGATATATTGAATTAGTAAAATAGATATTGATAAAGGTAATAGAAAACTTCCCAATATACTTTTAAATGCAATATCCTATTTACTACAATATCCTATTTACTATTTAATACAATATCCTTTTAAATACAATATCTTATTTACTATCCTATTTACTACAATATCCTATTTACTATTTAATACAATATCCTTTTTAATACAATATCCTATCATGTCAGAACAAGGTGTTGTTTTTGAGATGAGGTTTTTGGCATCAACAAAAATACGTAGGCGACAGAGAGAAATTTTATAATCTGATGAGCATCTAAAAAAAATCAGTTTTTAATAAAGTGTTGCCATTGCATTTACAAAAGCTCTGATTTTAAAAAATAAGTTAATGACTACAGAAAATAAGGCCTAGAACAATGTCCTTTTGAATACGTGATTATAGGAAATGAAATAAATAGGGAATTCTATATTTTTTAAAAATAATAAATGCGGGACAAAGATGTTTTTGGATCGTTTGCAATACTAAAGTGACTCATTCAAATGAAACCATTAAAATGAATAAAAATATAATTTAACTTGCACGAGCACGTGGTGCTTGGCCGTTCAAGAAATGATGTTCAGACATGATACATTGAAATATGCAGAGCAGATGTCACCTTAATCTTTTTTATTTATTTCATTTCTTACCGACACATGCTGAAAATCGCATCATAATTTGTTTAATTTGCAATAACAGTTGCTTTATTTTTTAATTTGAATTTTTGCCGTCAATATATATATGGTGTGTGTGTGTGTGTGTGTGTGTGTGTGTGTGTGTGTGTGTGTGTG
>JAOUZG010013621.1:1215490-1230873 GCA_026289955.1 Argiope argentata | reverse complement strand
GCAAAATTTCTAAATTTAATCTCTGAATTGAAATAGGCTACAAATAAATTACTGACTAAGGATTAAATATGAACAGATGATCAAAAATTATCCATTATAATCGCTTGATGAACATGAATGCGCATGTAATTTAATGTAGCATGTACAGTTCAGCAGGATTTGTCATGTACTACGACATGCTACAGTATTATGCTTACATTTTTAATTTTATACCAGAAGTCTGAAATAAAAACTTAATTATTCATAACAATCCAACAGAAAAACGGCATCGTTTTCTCGATTGACTCGTTTATAATCATCAACATTTAGAAAAAAAGGAATCAAAATCAGTAGAGTTCTAAAAATTTATCTTGAGGCCAGAATTTTTTTACATGAAAGACTAGTTAAAGGCGGTTTGAAGTAATCATGTGACTATCAGATACGTTGATAGATAGAAAAATGATAGTATCTTTTTTTTATTTCAAAATCGTTGAAGCTCCAAAACTTTTTCTCGAGATCAGAATTTTTTTATGTTGTGAAAATCCGGTTTAAACTAGTTTAGAATGATTCTGTGACTATTAAATTGCACAATCGTCATCTTTTAAAAAGGCGAGAGTTTTTTCTCCCATCTCAAATCCCTTAGAGGGAAGGGGCACGTCGTAAAGAGGATGAGATGTTTCCGGCAAGGTGGTTGTATCTCGCCATCCTTAAGGGTACACAAATATTTGGGGGGTTGGCACCTCTCATCGATGACTGGACGTACTTCCTACTGGAAGGGCTGTACCGAAGGCGGGTATGGACCTTCGAACTCAACCACAGTTTCCGCCAGTGTTACGGCTACACAAGTCTGGTCTTTCAGATTCACTGTTTATTTCAGGTTCCATCGGACGGTTCGGGAAGTCTGTTATCACTTCTCTTATCTCAAAATCATGTCAGCTCAAAAAAAAAATGTCAACCAAAAAAATTGAAAACGAAAATTTTTTAAAAAAATTATATTATTATTAGTATACACAGTATTACACACTGATTCCCGTTTTCTTCTCTGTGATTCTCCGTGCTGTAACTTTTACCGACCCATGTCCTTTGTTAACTCAATTAATATTTCATTTGACCTCACTGTTTCGCGTTGATTCCCGTTTTCTTCTGCGTGCTTTTTTGTGCTATATCTTCTTTCGACCCCTTCCCTTTATTAACTCAATGAGTATTTCATTTTACCTAGTTTGTTTCACGTTGATTCCCGTTTTCTTTTATGTGCTTCTTCTTTTGAAGATTCTAAAACCTCAAATCAAAACAACATCATATTTTCACATGATGAAAATAAATTTTTAAAAATCGTGACTGCTACGAGTATTTCATTGAATGAATCGCATTACAGAGAAAGAGTCATTACCGTTGAATTTAGGAGAAAATGATTTAATTTTTTCAGTATTAATTCTATATTTTTTTGCACTGTCATATATAGGTCCTAAGGAATGGAGGGAATTTTACCCGGAATGCGACAGCGAGAGAGCCTCTCCAGTAAGGCTGTACACCGACAGAATGGAAAACGACCGAAATCTTACAAAACTGATTTTCATTCAGTATGACGTCCCCATCCATCGAGCTGAAATGGCAAATGATGGACGCACAGGTAAAATTTCATTTCTTCTAACTTCGTCTTTCTTTCCATCTCTGATGTGGATCATGTACCAGTAAAATACCAGAAGTAAAACCATATCTTCTTATAAATAGGTACTTTTGCTTTCTAATACTTTTTTTAAAAACCGCAACATAATATTATTTACCTATTATTGTAAAACTAGTAGAATGCTGAATGAAATTGAACTGTTCAGCATTGGACATTGAAAAAAGAATAAAATTGAAATGTTCGGAACTGAACATTGAAAAGTGAATGAAATTGAAATGTTCGGTACTGAACATTGAAAAGTGAATGAAATTGAAATGTTCGGTACCGAACATTGAATAGTGAATGAAAATAAACAGTAGAATATTGAACCTTAAAAGAGACTGAACTGATGAATACTCAAAATTAAGAATTGAATATTGAAAACAGAATACACCATTTGAAAACTAAATATTGTTTACCAGTAGTTTAAGATAACTTTGAAAAGGGTTATTTGCTTTTTAAAAATTCAGGCTCAAATCAGGCTAAGAATCATTTAAAACTGAAAACCATAGGCATACTCGTAAGACTTCACTTCCAACAACATCTTTTAATCATTATTCCATAAATAGTCATGATTTTGTTTACTAATAGAATCCACATTTACAAAATGAAACAAATACTTCCGAACAGGCATTTAAATTTCGAATTTAAAGCCAAATTTATTGTAAATGTAAATCAAATTGAAATTGCAAACGATACTCTGAGAAAAAATTTTCTTCCTTATTGTTTTCCTATTTTAAAGCAACAATTTATTACAAGCAACAATTATTATTAAAAAAGTAAAGCTCTAGTATCAATTTGAAGTAGTATAATTTTCACCTTTGCATATTACTTGGTATATAATATATTCTTGTAATCGAAAGAAAAAATATTGTAAATGGATTAAAATAAATTATTGTTTCTTCTATAAAATAGATACTTCGATAATATAAATTCTGAAAAAAGATGTCAATTTTTTTTAAATGTACAAAAATAATACATAAGTTTTCCATTTCCAATGTAAGTAATAATGATTTTTTAAAATATTTTAAAAGAGAAGTTTCTAACACGGTAAGTAATTTAAATTCATCTGATTTCCTGAAATTCACCCTAGGATGTTCTTGTACAAAAAAGGCTGTAGAGAAAGGGAAGCACAAATAAATTTCAAGAAATAATATTTTAAAAAATGAGAAACTATTAATTATTGATTCATTAAGCCTGAGGAGACACATATTGGAATAAAGAAGTGTAAATAAACTATGTTAGTGCTATTTTTATTATTTTTCCTTAAAGTCGATGTTTCTTTAAATTATGTTATTTATTAACTTAATTGATAAATTAACTCAAATAAATATTTTCAATAATTAGATTAATTCAAAGATCTACTTTTATTCACTAACAAAGTAACCAATATTTTCTATAACTGTAACATAAGCATTATCTGTTATAGTTATATATTAATTTGTATCATATATTTAAAAATATTTAATCATTTATATTAATTATATAAACAATTAAATATTTTAATTATATAACTAAACTATATAACTATATTAAATATTTTAATAATATATATAAACTATATAAACTATAATTATATATATATATATATATATATATATATATTCATCTAACTAATTATATAATTAATTATATTATTTAACATAATCTGTTACAGTTATAACGATTTTTACAATTTAAGATAGAACTTCAAAGACCTTTAAAAAATTTAAAGTACTATTAATCATAATAAAGATTAAAAAATTTATAGAATACAGGAATAGATTTAAAAAAATTATTAAATGTTGAAAAAACTTTTAAAGAATAGTAAACCATTTTATTGAGGAAAAAACTGTAAAAAACTCATATTCAACATGTATTTTCATTTGTACAGTATAATTTTCTACTATTCATATCGAATTTTCGGTAACGCATGCTTGATTTCAATATTTAAATTTTTAAGTACATTTTACATGCATCATATGAAGAACTCGAATAGCAATATCTTCTCAAATTTTTTGTTTCAAATAGATCCTGTTATAAGAACCCCAGAAAGACACTAACAGATAGACGCATTCACATTCACCTTTCTTCTTATTATAAAAACATAGCTGGCCTTAATACAAAATATCTAGAAGAATTTAACATCAAACATAAGTATAACTTTTAAACAGCAATAGGATAAAAGTCTTTTCACTTACCTTGTTCCATTTTATATTAGAAAACTAAATTTTAAGCTGATTAATTTGATCAAAAGAATTTATTTGATATTGAAATTTTCACTCTATAGTGACCCTAACTCCTCGAGACAGCGTCAAAAGAGGGGTTCTGGTCGAGGGTCAAGAATTCACCCTTCAGTACCTGCAGTTCCATTTTGGGTCCACTGACCGTCCGGGAGCGGAGCACACCATCAACCACATCAGATATCCCATGGAGGTAACGTCTGAAATCCACAAATACAGTTCGTTAATACTATTACTTTTAATTTTATTTTAATTCCACTGACTGACTCTGAACAGGATCAGAGTATACCATCAGGGGCATCAGATATCACATGGAATAAAATCCAATCATTAATAATGCTATTAATAATAACATATCGCATGGTAAAAGAACCTTATACATGGTGACCACTCTAATTGCGTCGGTGTCCTGGCAAAGGGATAGCGCGTTTTTCTCGTGATCCTGAGTACGTTTCCCGGTTCGGGTATGGTTATTCTTCTACGTTCTATCTGTAAATAGTGTGATTTTGACCCCCCCGTAAAAAAAGGACTGTGCAAGTGAGTCGTACTCTTGGCCCTGATTGGCGCAACTGCAAAAACAAGAAACGCTGATTGGGCACAAATCGCTGACTACCTCAACGAGCTTGTCCTTGTAAGAAACAAAAACAACAACTCGAATTGCGGTCCGTTAGCTATTTCCTGACCACTAGAGACAAAGTGCATATTTCTAACTCATTTCTCAAAAAAAAATCTGAATATGATAAAGGATTAATTTTATTTTGTTTTAGTTAGTAAATATATTGTTGAAATAATTTTACGGCTCTTGATTTTTTTATTTATAAAGGAATTTTCTATTTCTCACAAAACATCCACTAAAACCTTCTTTGTGTCTAAAAATATATGTGATCAACAATCTGATTCGTTTAGTTTGACTATATGAACTTCCCGTTTCAAAGCAACACTACGGCAATTTTGGGCCGTACTTCGTAAATTTGAGCCGTGGTCAGATAACGTGGGTAACACCTGGGCTGGCATTCTCCTCTCCAAACCAAGCTGCACCAGCGAAAGGATGCTTGGCAGGACGTTTAACGCGAAGAACGTTTAAGACGGTTCTTCGGTGGAATCGGATCTTGAACCTGAACCGATACCTCCTATCAGACTAAATGTACTCGATTATTTTCATTTATAAAGTGCATAAACTATTTCATTTTCATTAGTCTAGATTGAGATAAGAGATTCTCGAAGAATCTTCCATTGCCGAATTCTAACAGTTTGAAAAAAGAAAAAAAAAAAACATTTGAAAGTTTTTTTTTTCTTTTTTACGTTCTAACTTTTATACCCACGAATGCGCATATGTTTAATTCCTGTATAAGATTCAAGAAAAAACAATTTAAATGATAATTCAACAATTTTAAAAGTTTATATATATGTATTTGGATATTTTAAAAGATATAAAAAATCAAAACAAAAATGAAAATGTACGAAGAAATTAACTTTAAGAAGTTATAAGTGTAAATAAATATTCGATAAAGCGGAATTAATACTCTGTTAATATTAAGAGATTAACTTTGATAAGTTATAAATGTAATTAAATATTCAGTAAAACAAAATTAACATTTCGTTAATAATGAGAAATTGACTCTCAGAAGTTACAAATGTAACTAAATATTCAACAAAACAGACAATATTTCAATCAAAAGGAAGAAATTGTTATGATCTGCATTAAAACAGTAAAGAAATGGCCGATTAAGAAAAAAGAAGAAACTTAAATCAATAAAAATTTACATTTATTATTTTTATTTTTAAGGATGGCATGAAAATGATTTTAATCTTTGTTCGATGATATACGTTAAAGTCATTGCTGAGAAAATAAATTAGTTTTGATCCTCCCTTTTACTAATTTTAGAGGGAATTACTAACTTCTTAACAGAACGCTTAACCTTTGTAGGTGCTACCCTAGTAAATATGGTGAACGTTTAATCCATCGGGGCCAAACGTCCTCTTGCTGGTGTGGTGAGGAAGTTTGGAGAGAATTGCCAACTCAGATGTCGGTCTCATCGTCTGACAGAGGTTCAAAACTAGATTTTTGTCTTAAAATATCCCTCGTATTGTTTTAAAAAAGCGGGACATCAATATAACTAAAGTAAAACTAAATTTTATTTGAATAATGTGAAATTAAATAAAGTTAATATTAACAAAAACATAAATTTTATTTAAATATGTAAATGTTGTATCAAGCCATTTCCAAACAATATGACAGATAATAATGTTAAAATGCGGATTAGTGTTTCTTCTCATAAAGATAGTTATTTACTTTCTTTTTGGAAATGATGGCACTGGTTTTTACAAGGTGAAAGTGGTTAAAATGAAGAACGATTTAGATGAGACAATTAATTTTAACTGCCTAGAAAGGGAGGTTTTCCCCAATGAACTACATTTCCCACTTCTTTTTTTTAGCATCATCTGGGTCGGTCCAGTTCTTGTTTCAGGTTTAAAAAGATAAGCTATGATATATTCAGTAATGAAGTCTTTTATAGCTCTGGACGTGATAGGGTTTAAAAACCTATATTTCACGTGTTATGGTAATAAGATACAGCTGACCTTCAAATCACAAAGGCTCGTTATTAGAGGAAAGTTCACTTTTTCAAAATTTATTTTATGACAGTTGCAACACACGAATGCAATGAAAAGGAAAAATGCATTTTAGCTTTTGTTTGTAAAAATTAAGCAAATTTATATTTGTATCGTAAATTATACTGAAATTACGTATATTATATCCTAAATGAAATAAATAAGAGAGAAAGTACTATTTCTTCAAAAAATTCTCAGACTGTAGACTTTGATCAATCATCATATTTTAGACCTCTCAGAGTTAAAAAAAAATCAAAATATATTATACAGTTTTATCATGTCAGACATGATATTGTTCTTGAGATGAGATTTTTGGTGTCAACAAAAATCCGTAGGCGAAAAATTAAAATTTTACCATCTGCACGAGCGTCTCAAAAAATCAGCTTTTAATAAAGCGCTGCCATCACATTTACAAAAGCTCTGATTTAAAAAAAATAAGTGAACGACTACAGCAAATAAAACCTAGGAAAATGTCATTTTGATCACGCGATTACATGAAATGAAATAAATAGGAAAGGTGATATTTTTTTACACAACAATTGCGAGACAAAGTTTTTTGGCATCGTTCGCAATGCTAAAGTGACTCATTCGATGAAACCATTAAAATGAATAAAAATATAATCTAACTTGCACGAGCACGTGGTGCTTGGCAGTTCAAGAAATGATGTTCTGACCTGATACATTGAAATATGCAGAGCAGATTTCATTTTTATCTTTATTTATATATATTTAAACTTGATGCATAGGTAATCAGTTTAAAAATATAAAAACGATGGATTTATTTACTTCCAATTAATAATTCTCATGTGTAATTTATGCCAATTATTCCCTCATTAAATTGTATTTCAGCATGAAACTGTGGTGAAAATGAAATATTTTTGTTTAATTAACTTCAAATTTATTTTGTTTATGAATCACCCTAATGGGATTTAATCTCATATTTTCATAATACTGTTGGAAACTTTACTTCCCATTTTATTTATCACTTAACTTTCGTGGTGCTGTAAAAGTCTCCTAGTCGTCATGGAAACGCCACGGATGATGAAAAAATGAAAAAGATTTTTAATTTTAGTGCAACAATGTAATCAATTTATAAAAAATGAATTTAAAAGAAATTTCAAAATTATAGAAAGAGTATTTTTATTAAATTGGCATTATTAAAAGATAATTTCTTGACTTTTATGAAAGCGTAGTAATTTTTCTGATTTAATATTTTCAGAAATTATTATAAATATCAAAACTCACGAAAAAAAATTGCTTAATTTTTAATTAATTAATATCGCTCCAAAGTGTATAGATTCACATACCAATATGGTAGTTTTTGGTTTAATGGTAGGTTCTAAAAAGCGTAAATATACGCAAATACACATGTGCAAAAACACAAACACATTTACTCTTAATGGCTCAAAGCTAGAATTTAAACTTATAGTCAAATATCAAAAATAAAGATTATTTTCAAGTGCCTTATAATACTTCAAATTAAAGTAATTAAAATTTGAGAATAAAATCTTATTGACTTTAAATCATAAAATTTCGAACTAAATTCTGATTGAAATAAATTTAGGATATTGAGAAAACTTGTCAAACAAAGTATAAGATAACCATTATAAAGCAATTGGCTTAAACGCGAAAATGAAAATATGAATCATTGAAAACTTTATTAATTGTGAAATTGTTCGTCATATTTTGAAAAGTAACTAAATTATATATATTTTTTAAAAAATCGTCTTGTGCTGTAAGAAGTCCAACACACTGGTTATCCGTATATGTTCTGCATTAAAACATACTGCACTGAAAGCAAAAAACCCAATTTAGGTGTACATAAAGAATAGCACTCGTAGAAACTCACAACGCTAGCAAACGGCAAAAGTGCCTTAAAGCATATAGAAAGCGTTCGATCCGTGATCAGTACACTAGAGTTAACTCTCTTTCCTGATTCATTTTAATTTCTGGAGTACATATGGGCTTTCCAACAAGGCATGGAATCATTAGATCTGTTCTCTATAAGAAATAGAACCAAAATTCTTGTATTTTCCAGAACCCTAATTTTTTTCCGCCGAAGTTGTCAAGGAGGAATTGTCAAGTTCTGATCACTTACATATATAATATCCTTTGATTATTTATGAATCTCCCATTTTTATTATGATACAAAAGAAAGGATCTTTATGAATCTCTCCTGAATATGAAGCATACTTTTCAGAAATTTCGATTATGCCCATGTTTTTACTCCCTTTTCATTTATTATCTGTGAATAAAAGTATTTAGAACTTTTTATTTAATTCTGATATTATATGTATTGAATATCATTTTTAAAGTTACTCCATAATCATATGCATTGTACATTCATACAAAATATTTCACTTTTTGTTCTATTATTCAAAAATAAGAGGAAAAAATGTACTTTTCTTTTAGATCCAATTTGTGCATAAAAATGGGGCCAATGAATACGCTGCAGTAGCCTTGCTTGTAGATGTAAGCGATCATCTTCAAATTGTCAAGGTAATCAGCATTTTTTTAAACTTGTATTTAGAATAGGATTCCTTAAATTCTTAATATGTTAAAAAAACATGTTACCATAAAGCTTTAACTTACTTAACGTACATATTGATTGATAAAAAAATCTATATATTCAGTTAAAGTTGAAAAAAAACGCTTAATATTGCTATTTCGTTATTGATTTATTACAATGAATTTTCTTAATATAATTATATTACTAATATTAAGGGACTATATAAAAACATTTATTATTAAAATTTCGGTGACTTAAATACTAAGAAATGTCTCTTAGATGATAACAGAAAAATTAAGATTATGACAAATACGCATGCACATTAAGATCATGTGATGGAACTGTAAAATTCCAGTTAGAACAATGCAAATAAGGAATACACTTGTGCACATTTCCACTCTTCTCAAGTTAAAAACGTATTTTAATCATCAATAATTAACATGAAATTCTTTAATGAGTAAATGTTTATATTTTAGGAACATAATAAGTTTGACAACTTTACAAAGAACTAGATGATATTATACGATTTATAGTATTAACTTTCTCCATACCATCATCTGAAAATTCCTTAATAGCATGTTTTTTAGAAATAAATTATTTTATAAATTTAATTTAATCATTTTTTTCTTTCAAATTTATTTACCGCATCTATTTTATTTTTTAAGCTAACGTGTCAATTTATAAAAAAAACTTGTTAATTTTCATTACAAAAAAATAATATTGTAATTATTAAAAATATCGTTTTGTTGATTTTAACTGATCTCCACTTTTCAAATCTTCCAAATTCATAGTAATGCATTTTTAATTTAATAGCTATCTATCTGTCATTACGTTTGTTTTTTTTTTTTTGTCTTCATAACCCAAAAATGCGTCGGACTAGATTAATAAAATTTATTATGCAAAATTAGCACCAAACTTGCACATTTCTGTCATCGCCGATCAAGATAAATGAAAGAACTATGAGAAAGCAATTTACTATACAGATTTATCATGAAAATTGTACTTAATTGTAGTTGTACAGTAATATAAACAATTTGAATTCGAATTTTTGACTTAAAACTATTTTTGACTAATTGGTTTTCATATATTTTAATACAGCATGTCAGAAATGCTACTTAGATAAATAAAATTAAGCATGCAGTTTCAGAGTCAAAAATGTAATATGTACCAAATTTTGAAGTTTGCGTGTTTTCTTTCTTTTTATAGTTGGTGTAAAATAAAATAAAATTTTTTACAGAAATAATTTATTTTTGTTAAAAAAAAATAATTACGTTACTCCAAAACACCTGAATATTAAACAAGATTAGCAAAAATAAAGAATATTAGAAAAAAAGGGACATAAATAAATCTTCGGGAAGCACAAAACGTTCTTTTAATTGAATGTGCATCATAATAATAATAGAAATTTATTAACAAAGGAATATTAAAAGCCTGAAATCGAAGCAAAAATATGTTACCAAGCAATACGAAGTGCCAAACGATTTATTTTCGTTATGCATGATCTAAGTCGAAAATTGAAAAGCTGCCAACTATGAATTATCTGGATTATAAATAGGAGAAAAAAGTTAAATTGTGATAATTAGTAAATCATACAGTTTTGGGGATAAAAACAACAATATTAAATAATAAAAATAACAAAAATTTAGAAAGTTTTAAGACTTTATGTAAGTTATCAAAGATCTCTAAATTAAAGTAAAAACGCTTGCAGCTGATGTGGATATTTTAAGTACATAGTAACTTTAATAGCATTTATGCTGTTTTAATTTGTAATAGAAATTTTTCTCTAGTTTTCTTTACTGAGATTTTTTTTTTATCACAATGTTTTCAGTACTTCATATTTTACACGATTTTTTAAAAAATCTATCATCAGATTTTTTATAGAAAGGGCTTTAAATACTAATAAAATCACACGAATAAAATTTTTTTTCAAAAACTTTGTCATCTTTTACTTTTTTAATCCTTAATACATAACATTCAGTTTATTATTGTAATTATTATTGAATTATTATAATTATAATGGAATGTCGTTATTAAAGTTTTCAAATTTTGCTCTTTTTCTTTTCAATTAATCTGAAATTAAGTTTAAGTGATTAATTTATATTAATTATAAAAAATCAAAATATTGTATTTGCATTCCATAGTTCCGCATATCCAAAAATGGCACTTCCGGTGCAATAAAAATTTAATATTAAATTCCATGCTTATAAATTTGAAAAAAGTTCCATGAAGATTTGTTATACTTCATAAAACTTCACTTACAGATATTTAAACCTTTATTTACATGCTGTGAATGTGTAGATTCTATATACCATATTTATAACTCTATATATGAACTTGAGTAAAGACTATAAAAGTTTTAATGCTTCGTTCTTTCCTAAAAGATAATCTGCAAAGATTCTCTAATTACCTTATAGATAGTTTCACATTTTTGATTTATTACGCATCCTGTGTTAGAAATTTGCAACAAAATTCCATATTCACAATCATGAAAGATATTGTCAAATAAAAAGTATAAAAATTACAAATAATAATGATGGAAAAGGTGGAAAATATTGGATATTTTAAATCTACATAAAATAAAACACATATGAATATCATAACTTATAAATAAATTGTTTATTTATAGCACCACTCTATTGGATTCTACTTCCTCATGACGTCAGTATATGCCCAGATGGAGAGCAACCCCGCGTTTGATCCGATACTGGAAGTTCTGCCGGAAGTGACTTTCAAAGGTGACTCTACGAAGCTGCAGTCCCCCTTCCACCTGAACGCTCTTTTGCCCGAAAACCCCGCCTCCTTCTACCGATATTATGGGTCCTTGACCACCCCACCATGTGACCGTGCTATATGGTCAGTTTTGAGGACAACAACCTGTCTTGGACGACACCAAGTATGTAAAGTGACAATGGGTTTTTTTATATATATATGTTTACTTCTTATATCGGATAAACCAATCCTTAGTGTTAAAAGAAGCATTATCAACTCTATCTTTTTGCTTACCTAAAGAATAAAACTCTGACGGAGTTCTCCAGCTATAAAAATAGTACCATCTTTACTAAATCTTTTCATATAAAAGACTATAAACTCAGATACTTCATTCAGAAATGATTGTCCTTTCTCTATCATTCATTTCAGAGAGATATGAAAAATTAAAGCCCCTTCCATTCTCAGTGTCAACAAATTAACCGATTCTGTCATTTTATTTCCCCATTTCGCAACCATTGATATCAATTATAATACTCTGCATTTATTGTATCTGCATAATTAAAAATAATGTTTTCATTTATTGTGAAGGATTCGCATTCGTTGGACTGTGAGTTCGAAACCACCAGTTGAAGACTTTGCGTGTGTGTGTGGTGGCTGACGCACGTTAAATCTGTCGTGGTCACAAAATCGTCCATTTTAAGGGCAAAACTGCTTGAGGTACTGGGTCAAAGTTGATCGTTTTCTATTCCAGATATAAATTACGATCTGAGGATGAATGAAGGAATGAAGTCCACCCCGTAAAAAGGTTTTGAGACATCTGCGAGTTAGAAGTCGCACTTCTGCCCTCGGGTGCTCAGGGGTCCACACCGTCAGAGGCACTCCTTCTTCCGCTGTAAAGTGGAACACGAAAAAAAACAATATTTATTATGATAAGATGCAGGTTATTAAAATTGATTGAGATCACAAAATAAATACGATTAATATATTAGCCAAACAGCTGATCGATAAAATAAGCTAATGAGTTTTGATAACATTATTGTTCATGAAAATGCCTAATGAAATCAAACAGAAACTTTATTGGCAAAAATAAATTTTAAAAAAGCAAAGGATGTAAGTATACATTGTTTTCTTTTTTGTAGTAGGATCATAACTTACTTTCCCACTATAAAAATGAATACGTCTTAGCACAATTAAATATTAAAGGAAATTTATCGAAAGCTTCAATTTATAGCTCCTTATATTATTAAAGAGTAGTAAAGTGTCATTATTGTAATGTAAAAGCAAATACTGCGCTACATTTCTATGTATAAGATTTGAATTTTGTAATTTAAAAGGGAAACGCCGAGGCAGTGAAATTGCAGAAAAACGAATTGGTAGGCCAGAAAAACTTGGTGAACGCAACCTCAGAACTCTGAAAAGGGTATTGAAACAAAATCACAAGTCCTCTTTAGAGGACATTTCTCAGGAGTTCCAAAACTCATCAAGCATTAGTGTTAGCAACAGAACTGTTCGTCGAGAGTCAAAAAACTTGGAATTCCGAGGTCGTGCAGCTGCTCTTAAGCCGAACATCACTCAACAGAATGCAAGTCATGGATTGCAATGGTGCAGAGATCACCGCCATTGGTCTGTGGATATGTGGAAAACAGTTCTTTGATGAATCTCACTGTACAGTCTGGCAGTCGGATGGGCGTATCTAGATCTATCAGATGCCCGGTGAACGTTTCTTTAGTGATTGCATTGTACCAACTGTTTAATTTGGTATTGTATCTCGTGGTATGGTCTGGATTCGTTAGTTCCTGTGGTTGGAGAAATGAACTTCTATGAGATATATGTGGACATTCTGTGCAATGCTGCACTCCCAAATCTATGACAATATTTTGGGGAATGCCCATTTCTATTCCAGAAGGATAACTGTTCCATTCACACATCGAGGCTTGCACAGAAGTCATTTGATGAAATGGGTATTTAAAAACTAGACTGGCCTTCTAAAATCATCCCTGATTTAAATCCCATAAAACACTTCTGGGACGAATTAGAGCGCAGATTAAGTAGCCAGTCTAATCGATTATCCTCACTGCAAGAACTCACCTCATCTCTGATGAACGCTTGGAAGTCAGTTCCTACAGCCACCTATCAAAAACTGGGGGAAAGTCTTCCCAGACATGTGCAGGTTGTCCTTGATACAAAAGGTGGACCAAAATCATATTAATATGTGCCTCAGTAGGTTTTAAGCTACACCATTGGGTGTCCGGATACCGTGGACCAGATAGTGTACAACATTTACATTAAATTACAGGTCTTATATTATTACGGAAAAGACAAAGATTGTAGAATGTGAAAAATTCTAGCAACTCTATCTTTAAAACATCTGCCTAACCCATCATAGTAAAACTATAGAAAGTGGAATTTTATCCTGGTTCGGAAGGGACTGTCTGGATTGTTGTTTATGCAAACACCCTTTGACTCTGTCTTTAAAACATCTTTATGACTTAACATAATAAGTTAATGAAAATCAGTTTTCTTTCTGAATTTACAGAACTAAAAAATCAAGTACAAGTAAGCCTTCATTTATCCTACATTTTAAGTATCTTTATGATTCATCATAATATGGTTACGTTTTTAGCGTAGCGGGTTCGGATTGAATGGACTTTATTTGAGGACAGCACAAACAAATTCATTTACAGGATGATTTGTTAAAGTAAAACTTCAGTTAAAAATATAGCAGTCAACAGTCACTTACAGCGTAATTGCAAGCCTTATGCACAATAAAAACAGACTTCAAAACAGCTATCGTATAGCGCAGTAAACGGTAAGTCACAGCGAGCTCAATAATACAACGTTAACAGCAAACATAAGTACAGCTCATTAATAACAAGCGAGAAAAGTAATCCGCTAGTCCAGCGAGACGCTTCTTTTCCGAGAGAAAACTTTCAACTAACTAACTGACCCTCAGTTACGGCAATTTGTCTCTTATGTAGCCAAGAAAGCGCCCAAAAAGTATGTGAAGCAACGCGGCGCTTCACCTATGATCCAGCGGCTACCAGACTATTCCTTTCGCCAAACCAACCCAGCTACCGTGAAACTCCTCTTTAAACGTCGCCAACTTCGGCGTACTTCCGTGGTGCTCGCCTGCTTGTAACAGTGAGAATAATGAAAATCTATTTTCATTCTGTATTGGTAAGCATTAGAAAGCCTACTGCCGGCATGAACCTTATCAATAACGAATCTCAATCTCACGTTTCCACATAATGATGATTATGCAATGCTTTTCAGGAAAAGAAGTAGCTTTATTTCAAAATATCAATAGTTTAATATCATTTTTGTACCTTTCAGCTGGATCTTTTCCTGGATCTCTACTCAGTGAAGAGAGAAGACGCAAGTCCAGAGTGCCTCATGGCTGAGAACTACAAACCGGCGGTGGACTCTCGTGAGGTGTTTGCTTCCCAATAGAGAACATTTTCTGAAACTCAGGAATGATGCATAAAATTTTCTGAGAAATAATTTGATAATTTTACCCTGCTTTGAAAGCCATGTATGATTAATATACAAGAAAATTTTGTTAATAAAATATTGCCTCTCTTTATTAGGCTAGTTTCTAAAATCATTCATCACATTTATGGATTAAATCACCAATGTCCTTGTACAATGTCTTCCCCTTATTAATAAAAAATTACCTCTCTTTATTAGG
>JAOUZG010013621.1:1169768-1184818 GCA_026289955.1 Argiope argentata | reverse complement strand
ATATATATATATATATATATATATATATATATATATATATATATATACAAAATAGACAAAAATTCATAAAGAGAGTAAAAAGGAACGAAAGCAGTTTTCTTAATCTTATATACCATGAGATTCTCATAAATCTGACACCTGTCGAATTTGGATAGGAATTCCCACACGTGTTGATCTTACAAGAGAAATGCAAGGAACCAGAAAAATCTGTTTACATCATTAAACTTCATTCCTTTACTCGGCATGGAAACTGTACTGATGGCACAGTATTATACAAAGCTTCACGTGATTTATTAAATAGAAAAAGTGGAATGGGATCAGTAAATAAGAAAATATTTTAGAATAAAGTTACTACGGCTAAATTAAGACAACAAAACTTTGAAAATTAATGAGTTTATATTATATATATATATATATATATATAGTGTGTGTGTGTGTTTTATAATTATTAACTTATTAATTCGGAATCTATTTAGAAATCTATATTAATATTATTTGCTTATATTTGTGATAATTGTATTGAACCGATTATTGGCATCCCAAATTAATTTAGGCCAGAAAGAACTAAAGGGTAAAATGTATTGTATAATAGATTTCAGATAATGTGAAATAATGGCTTTAAACCAATGTGCATGTCATAAGACAAATAAATCAGTACCTAATCAATGGCATTCACGACTTAGTTGAGAAAAGCATGTCCAAGGAATATGCATTAGAACGACGCGATGGTGGGTTCTGTCCTCTGATCGTGATTTCTGCCATCATCATATTAATGATGATATACCAATGCACATTGTAACAATTAGTTATTCATTATAGTAGACATTATTGCTGGATATTTTCCAGGTATTCTCATAATCAAAACAAAAATGAGAATCAGTTTTATTTAAAAGTGTATTAAGGAAAAAAAGCCCTACTCTTTTATAAAGGAAACAAAACAAACTTTTACCTTAGGTATTTAATTAGAAGAATTTGATAAAAATCGAAAAAAATTGTAGGACTGGCTGGTACAAAATGCTTATTCAATCCCATTTGGATTAATGTCTAGGAATCTGATTAAAAAAAGAAGCAATGTTTAAAGAAAAGAAATTAATATATTTAGAGTAAACAAAATTAGACATTGATAATTAAGACAGGAAATATCAGTTACATTAAAGTTTGGTTCCATTCAAGTTAAAATATTTGAATGGAACCAAAAGGCGAAGCCTAACAAGACAACACATCTTTAAGTAAAGCTTGTCCAGCCCTTTTAGTTTGTTGAACATGGTGTCTATACATAGCACAACTAACTGCCGCCGTAGCATAAGATTATTTAACACTCATTGTTACCGT
Organism: Argiope argentata; assembly: GCA_026289955.1. Taxonomy (NCBI): domain Eukaryota; kingdom Metazoa; phylum Arthropoda; class Arachnida; order Araneae; family Araneidae; genus Argiope; species Argiope argentata. Next base: position 1,183,486 of record JAOUZG010013621.1, on the reverse strand, counting down.
GGATGAACAAGCTTCTTTCAAGAAAGGCCCAACGCGAATGCCCAGCTCACTCTTTACTAAAATTTGTTTTCATGTGACTTGGAACTTTAGATCAGTACAACCCATGGTGCCATCTATTATAAAACACTGAAACTAATTTGAAAATGTGGGTACGTTCCGTTTAATATTGGAATGGTGAGAGCCACTAATTAAATCTCTACATTTATAACATTAAAAAGATAAAATTTGCAATTTTAAGATGTATTAAAATATTTCTTGTGGGATTTCTTTCAATGAAGTCTTTTTTCAATTTTTTTTCATTGAAAAAAAAGATTGAAATCATTTTAATGTATCATGTCAAAACATCATTTCTTGAATGGCCAAGCACCACGTGCCCGTGCGAGTTGAATTATAATTTTATTCATTTTAATGGTTTCATTGAATGAGTCACTTTAGTATCGCAAACGATCCAAAAAACTTTGTCTCGCATTGATTGTTTAAAAAAAAATGTCACATTTCCTATTTATTTTCTTTCATATCATCACGTGCACAAAATGACATTTTTCTACGTCTTATTTGCTGTAGTCATTAACTTTTTTAAAAAAATCAGAGCTTTTGTAAATGCAATGGGCAACGTGTTATAAACCACTTGACATACGAATTTATTTAACTTCCCAATTAGATGACACATCCTATCTTGAACATTTATTGTTACTTTCATTCCTATAATAATGTAACGAGCTTTTACATATTCAATAGTTTCTAAGTGATTCTTGTATTTTAAATTACTGAATACTTTCACTTAATTGCAGATTTAAATTTAAAAATTCAATAATTCGATGCGCGTGTGAGAGACATTGTATGCGAAATGGTTAAAAGCTGATTTTTTAGATGCTCGTGCTGGTAATTTTTTACGCCTACGGATTAAAATTATTTTTTTGCCAACTGTTTTTGTTCACGCCAAAAACCTCTATCCAAAACCAACATCATGTTCTGACATGATAAAAATATCAAAATTTCAATTATTTCTTCACTTATTGAATATTTAACTTTTTCATTTAGAGATGTTACCAACATTCCTTTTCTTATATACAACTGTATGTATCTTATTAATTTCAGTTCATCATGTCTTTGTCTTTCAGTTGGATTCCTTTCGACGTTTATACTCAGTGACCAAAGCAGACAAGACCCCAAAATGCCGTCTTTCAGAAAATTACAGACCATCTTTTCCTACTCGGGAAGTTTTTGCATCTTCATAGTTCAATTCCTATGTCCTTTCAAGGACTCTTCTCTTTAAGAGAAGTACTAATATGTGGAAGCATTGTCAGAATATGCTGAAAAGTGAATTATTACTGTGATAATTTAATTGTTGAAAGTTATCCTATATTAAAAGTTTTAATAATCATTCTATATATTTCAAAATATTATGCATTAACGTTTTACTGTTAGTCACCACAATAAAGAAGAAAACATAATACTGATCTTATATTATACTAAATCAGCAGGTTTCATATATGCATACATACTTACATACATAGTATTCAAAATAAGATCTAAGAAGCTTTTTAGTGTCAATATTTAATATAATGAAGTTTTAGTTCTTAAAATTAAATCATAAGCACTTCAAAAGTATAAAAATATCGAAAGAAGTATACCGTGAAATTGAAAGCAGCTATGACGTAATTCATTTTGACTTTTTGAAAGCTGCTTTTGATATAAATACGGTTTTTTGAAAAATACTGTTACGTTTTTAGCCTAGAGGGTTCGGATTGAATGGACTTTATTTGAAGACAGCACAAACAAATTTATTCGCAGCTATTTACGGGATGACTTGAGAAAGTGAAACTCCAGATGAACACAATCCAGCAGTCAACAGTCACTTAAAGCGTAAGTGCAATCCTTACGCACTATAAACACAGACTGCAAAACAGCTATCGTATGGCACAGCAAACAGTAAATCACAGCGAGCTCAGTAACACAATGTTAACAGCAAACGCAAACACAGCTCACTAATAACAAGCGAAAATCTGTTAGTCCAGCAAAACGCTTCTCTTCCTTGAGAGAGGAACTGTTGAATGTGGTAGCCCGTCCCTTATATAGCTGGGCGAAAGAGCCACAAAACTTTGGAAATCACCGAGAGAAATCCAGCGGCTTCCAGACTATTCCTTTCGCCAAACCAACCCGGCTGGCGCCAAGCTATTTGACGCCGTCGCCAATCGCTCTCACTTCCGAGCTTTCAGCGACGTTCGCTCGCTTTTAACAATATTTATACTAGTTATTCTGATAATGGCATAATTCTAACAATTAGAATTTTATAAGATAAGGAAAAAAAGGAAAATACCGAAAATCTACGAATTTGACCAGCATGATCTCTATTTATAAGCTTAATACAACTTCTTAGTGTTAAAAAGGTTTATATTTCCAGTAACTTTTCATTAAAAATAGTTTTATAATCTATAAAGTTTCAATTTCACTTACATTTTTACGATAATTTTCTCTAAATAAAACTTTGACTTCTGTTGATTTTACGATAAAGGCTTGATAACGCATCTTATAATAAAAGTGGATGGAAATTTGAGGAATTATAGGCAATTAAATTATTTGCCTGCTAAATATTCCATAAGAATCAAATATGAATTATTTTTTAAAATATCACTTATGAAAGCCAAGACATTCTTCAAAAATATTTACACTTTTTTCCCATTGCATCTATAAGGGTTCCCAAAATATAAAATGGGCATTTACGATTGCGTCAAAAGACGTGAAAGACAGAACTACCAAACAAGGATATAAAAAGTAGTAGGAGGTTTGCGTTGCATACGGCTTTCAACATTGAAAGCTATTTTTGGAAGAGGGAAATGATCGAAATTAAAGTTGTGTTATTAAGAGATGCGCCCAGATAGGAACAACGAACTGTAGTACAGTTTATGATTCTTCGATTGCCGTAGACAGATCTTCATTGATTTCCTGTCCAAAGGAACCTCTATCAATTAAGCAAAATACAGTAGTATTCTGAAGAAATACTGAAGTATTCTGAAGCAAAATACAGTAGTATTCTGAAAAATCAAACGGCCAGGTCTTTACATGCAACAAGTGTCCTTCCCCATGACAATTCTCGCCCATACTCCTCTCGCGAAACCCAGACGATGATAAAACAATTCCATTGAAAAGTATTAGAACATCAGCCGTACAGTCCAGATTTATTACCCTGCGATTTCTACATCTTTGGGTCACTTAAGAGAGCATTATAAGGGATGCGTTTCCGTTTCATTGATGAAATGAAGGAAGCAGGGCAGGACTTCTTCACGAATCAAACTCCATCTTTTCACAACAAGGCATAGACCTGCTACCTGAAAATGTGTTACAACATTCTTTGGATTATTTCTTTAGATTGCAATAAAAGGTATTCTTTTCAACTTCACTTTTCAAATGAGCAAGCCTTATAAAAGAGAATAGAGAACTATGTTTGCAAGAATAACCACAACGAATATTTTCATCCTTACTCGGCACATAATTTAATAGTTAGATTTTAAATAATTTTATTTAAATCTGATGTATAAAATATGCTCCGATTGTATCCCAACAGCTAATTTCCAAACTATAACAGATTGTCCTAACTTATACTGGTTAAATTTTTTTCATTATTGAAGATAATTGTGTGTGTTTTTCATTCAATTGAAGCTGGAAATATCAAAAAATTAAATTTCTATTCAATTGTCTATTCCGATAAATTATTCTATCAAATGATTAATATTTTAAAATAAAGCTTCATTTCTGTAGCGATTGAAACCGAGAGATATGAAGCTTATAATATTATTGTTAGACCATATCAACAGATGTCTTCAAAGATTAAATCAACATACACCGTTTCCTATACATGGTGGTAAATTGACCTTAAGCTTACCTATATTAATGTCCTATTTTAAAGAAACACTAGGGCTATTTTGGAGCTTACCCTCGTAATTTTGAACCACAGTCAGATGACGAGGATGATACCTCAGATAGCACTCTTCTATCCAAAACTTCATTAGAGGAAAGATATTTGACTCCGATTAATTTAAAATGCACCAGACCCGTTTACACGACGGTTCTTCGGTGGAATCGGGTTTCGAACCCGTAACCCTCCGTTTTGAAGTCCAGACATTACCCTAGCCCGTAATGGCACTTTAATTGTTCTAAAGTAAATCGCATTTCATGCTTCAAAGTTCCAATTTGATTGCAGAAGAATAAAGCATATTTCAAATGTTAGTATGATATAATGCAAGGGGGGTATAAAAGTCCCACCTTAAAGGACTAGATCTTCCACTGGTTTTATTTTGAGTATGCTTAAATTTAGCGATTTATAAACCAGCTATACACTAAAATACACTGCCTATTTTAAGAAGAACAGCCAAAATACGATAAGAAACTATGAATGTAAATATAAAAACTAAGTGACGGGTTCAAGAATTTAGTATCTAAAACGGATTAAGACATTTAGGCCTAAAGATAAATTCAGATGATTTTTTTAAAATTGTCTTAATTCTAAATAATTAAGAAAAGTGTAGAAGCTTGGAAAAAATACGTGTCTTTATTATTAAACATCGAAAAGGTAAACTGAAGAAGCTCCTGTAAATTGATATTTTAACCCCATTCGCAAAAGAGTCCATAGCACATTATTAGAGCACAAAAGATTAGCATGTCAAAATTGGATCCTTTTGTTGAAATTTTTAAATTATAAAATATCCTTATGGCAGGTAAAAAAATTAAATAAATTCCAATTGAAAAATTTAAATTGAAGGGAAATTTTAAAGATTAAACGAGAAACAATTGAAACTCGTTTTTACCTATCTGGGAATTTATCGCTTTATTCAAAAAAGATTAGTTGAAATACTGTATATCAATGTCAACTTTTACCCTATTAGGAAGGACCCAAATCGAAAGCATTTATAAAATATATAAATCTTCAATTTACTCTTCACAACTAGAATTGGACAATATGAATAGAAACTTGTACAGTTCCCAAACTTCAAGACATTTCGGTCATTTGTACGACAGAAATATAAAGATGGAGAAAGTGCAGGTTCAAAGAAATTTTACCATCTTGTATCACTTGTTACATCCATTGATAATTTACAAAAAATATATCTAATTTAAAAGATTAATCCAAATTTAAGAAAACTGCCGATTTAGCAAAATTTCTAAGATTAATTGCAAGACAATTTTAATTTCTGTTACAAGAAAGGTTAAATAAAAGACATCGAGGAAGTTTTCGTTTAATTATATTTTTTTGAGCAGGAAAGTTAAGCAGCAATACTTTTAATATCCATAGAACTAGAATTTAAAGTTATGAAATTTTACTTTGCCTTAATTTAAAAATCACCGAGGGTGATTACTACAAAATTTCATTTATAATTTGCGAATCATTTTCATAAAAAGATTTGGTTCGCTAAATCAAACTTTTGGCAATTCAAACCTTACATTTGACCTTTAAGAACAATCTCCGTCTCGACTTGAAAATTTACCTGTAGATGCTTTAATATTAGTGTAGGCATCTCTTATATAAGACCAATAAAAATTAAACATTAAACTGTTCACACAATATTGAACCACATCTGTTAATCAGAGAAAAAAATACTGAAGCTATGATTAATCAATTTATTAACAAGAACATTCATTACAAGAGAAACCATTTCGTAATTTACAATTGAAAATGCAATGGCAGATAGAATAAAACCTTTAAAGCATAAATGTCACATAAGTATCTAATCGCAAAGTTTACAATCAGTTTTTACATAGCATTAAATCGAATAACAATTTAAGTATTTGCGGAAGTATGTCCTACGCATGTTTTAAGCAACAATCTGCTAAATTTAAGGACTTGCTGATTAAATGCCATTAAAAAAATAGACGAACATGAAATAAAAGTCCAGAAATTGCATAGTTTATATAATATTGCTTACGGCATGTCATTTTAAATTTTGTGTCACTTTCAAACATACATTAACAGTATTAAATTATTGAAGTTCAGATGACATACCAAAATTTGGTTCATAATTTAGTCTATTCAATAAAGTTGTGATAATTGAGCCAAAATTTGAAACATAATTAAAATTATAGCAGAAACGTTAAGCAATCGTTCATGAAATCATACCTTCGATATTATCTTCCAGATTGGAAAATAAGTATTTTAAGGAAAGCAATTCAAGACATTAAAAAATAAATGCATACGTTACATAACTAGACATACATAAAACACTGGCATGACAATACAGTTCCCGTATTATATAAATATTTTAAAACAGGACTAGAACTTTTATGCAAATATAGCAAATATTTAACAATATTTTGATATTTAAATAAATGTAACGACACATTCTTAAAGATCAGAAACGAACTTGCATGCACGAAGTTAGTTTATTCCATTAAAATATAAAGTAAAAGATATCTGTACAAGCTTCCTTCTACATATTTTCCCACAAATTCACTATTCTATTTTTATTATTACAATATCCGGCGTTAATAAAATTCTAACTGCCTTTTAAAACATTGATTAAATACAGAACACTATCATAAAATGTATCAATACATAATCGTACTATCAATACATACTATCAATATATAATTATCAATCTCATATAGCAGATTTAAGAGTACGTACAAAGAATAAATTCAGTCAATAGTAACAAATATGGCACATTATTTTCGAAATATTCAGCATGCAATCCAATATACTTAATAGCTATACAAATTTCATCAATAAATAAAACTAAGGTTTTGTTATAATGTCTATAACTGTCATTTTCAGGTAAACGTGTATTAGTAAACATTTCAAATAAACTATAAACTAATTTAAAATTAATAAAAAACATTTTCTAATAACAGGCGCGCATTCCATTATCGCGTAAATAACTTTATTTTTCTAAATATTTTTTGGCACTTTCTATCCAAATTTTAACTTAAAGTGAATGCCTTCAGTTTTTTTATTATTATTTTCATAAACCAAGTAACATTTAGAGCCAAGAGAATTCTAGCATAAACATTTCTCAGACTAAAATTTAGGTCTTGATTTAAACATTCTATACGCATCAGAGCAAGATATTGGTAGTTCGAAATTTTTTTTTAAAAAAAGACAGTTCGATGTTACTTTAACTGTCTTTGTCTTTTTCTATTAACTTTTTAAATTTGAATAAAATTTATGGAATTAATAGCTTGCCTATCCAATTTCTCCACTAAATTAAAAAATTTCCCAAGTCAAACAAAAAAATACAAAAAATCCCTTTATAGCAAACTGACTTCACTATAGAAATAAAAGTTTATATTTATTTACATATAAAAAAACTAATTACATAATAATTTACATATAATGAACATTAGCTTTTAGAAAATTACAAAAAATAAGCAGAATGAAAAATTACTACAACATATCCAACAAGAATTCTAAATTGTTATTTTTGCATATGTATTCCAAAGAAAAACATTTATTTTGATTGATTATAAAATACAAAACAGAATAAGAGTACAGTTTAAAAATTACAAAATTAAAGGTTTTAAAAGTTGCAATCTTTAAAAAAGGGTGGCTTCAAATTACAAAAAACAATATTTAAACTAGTTGGAGACTGGACGATGCATTTTTAATTTTAAAAAACAAACTTACGTTTGATAGATTGAGAATTAAATAAAAAAAACCCTAACAATAGAAACCAAAATTAACCATGCGAAATTATAAGACTAATCCGGAAAAAATTGCAGAATTAAATGAAAAATACGACGGAAGCTTAGAATTGATTTAGAATGTCTAATTTCGAAAATTTTATTCCTTAAGTGATCGATGGGCATTTGCAGTTTCCTTTAAGTTGGAAAAACTCATAGTAAATCTTTAATATTGGATGCAAATACACGTGTACTAAGAATAGTAAAGCTAGCTTTTGTTGTAATATTATAATAATCCATTGCAAAGTTAAATTATATGCTTGTTTCTCAGACATTTTATAATATGTTTTTTATTTCTAGAAATGATTTAATTGAGAATAAACTACGTCTTAACGAGGGTTGGATAAATTAAGCTTAAAAATTGACTAATCTCGTTGAAATCCAAGGTAATATTATAGTTCATTAGGGTAATCGGTCAACAACTGGGGGAAGGAAAAGTAGAGTTCATTTTTGAAAAATGACTGTACGAGTTATACTAAAGCATCAACCATAAAAATATAGTGGAGTAGTATTAATTTTAAATATAATAACTAATTTTGAAAGTTTGAATAATTCAATAGTTCTTCTTAAAAGCGAAATATGACATCTTACTGATACGAGGTATGTTTTAGTGAATGAGATTCGTTATGGCGGTTCATTTACTCTCAAATAAATAGTCTGACTCCCCCACCCTTCAAAAACTAAGCCTACTGAGATATTCAAAATAATCAGCAAACCAATTATTACACGCCTTTGATGCTTTAATTAGGGAATCTTATCCATAAAGGAAACAGACTGCCCGACAGTATGACTATGCCAATTTTTGAAGTTTAAGATTTCTTAAGATAAATAAAAATTTACCTTGAACATTTAAAATCGCTGGAAACAGCTCGCTAATGGGGTCTAACATTTTAACTATTCCTAGAATTAAAATAAATAGTTACTAGTCAACCCACATTTCATCCAAAATTTCGGAATTTACGGCATTTTGATAATTTTGGAAAACAATTCAAATTTACACCTAACATTTTAAGCTCATCAGTGAATTAGGAAGGCATTTTGATCCAGATGCTGATCAGGCATCGGGATCAAAAATGCGTTATCTTGATTGGCTGTCTTCGAAACCTATCAACTTCCAGGCGCAGTCGATTGGCAATCTTGATTAGGAAGCTAAAGTTCTAGAACTATCATCTAGAAGGGACAATCTCATTTTAATTTCTTTTACCTTTATGAATATCAAGTCGCTTCGTTTTATTATAAAAATAAAACGAGTCGATTAAGCAATTAAAAAGATTAATTGCCATTAAATTTATTCGTAATTGCCAGAACACGTAAATTACATTTTGCACTTCAATATTTATATTCTTTAAAGAAATTATATTTTTCTAGTGTAGAGAATGATTAGAGCGTGTATTAATTCTTGAAATATCACCTTAAGAAATTTAAATTTAAAATTCATTTTTCTTTCCCAAAACTAAAAAAATTTTGTCCAGTTACTTTTATATGTGAATTAAAAACCTTGAATTTTAAATACTATCACTTAACGATTTTAATGTATTAAGATCTACCAGTATAATGGAAAAGAAAATTCTTAAAATCCGAAGTCAGATACTGTCAGCAAATGAACTGCCATTACGATTTGGGTTAATTTTTGAGATGATAAATATGTAATGGTTAATTTGAATGACAAATGTTTTTCCAACGTTTTAAGATTAGACGGTTTCATGTCGTTAAGTAAGGATTCGATTCCAATGCATCAACTGTATGGCAAGAAAAATTTGAAAAATGAAATATTCAGAAATTATAATCGACAAACACTAAGGAATACAAGACTCGAGAATTCAGAGAGAATTTGATATTAGAGTTCGGAAATTGGATTACATTGAAAGGTTCAAGTATAATTCATACGTTTTAAAATACTCCATTTATTTTAGTTCCTGGGATTGGTAAATTTTGTAATTCATGTTAATCAAATATTTTATTCTATGCCACGAATCGAATGATAAAATTTAAAACAATTAGGTGAAAAGGAAGAACAACTTCGTTTAACTGTGGAGGCAGAAAAATTCATCGATTACTTTACCTAGAGATACTATTAAAAAGCTTGAAATCGTCTTGGGAAAAATATAAATTTACCCTATCAACGCTTAAGACAAATTCCGGACTAGCTTTAAAAAATTATAGCTTACAATAAATTCAATAGTTTATATTTTTCTTGTGAACAAAAGCTTTGCAACCTTTACTTTCATGCAATATTTGTTAAATAGCAAACGCCACATATTTTATCAGGATTAAAACTCAATAAATATTAAAATCAACCATTTTCTTCTCTATTAAAAATGTCAAACTGGAGATACTAATGAAATCTTAAGACCTCGGAATTTTGTATAAAGCTCTTCGATAGCGATGTTGGCCAGGCATCACGATCAAAGCGCTTTAAATTTTTTTAAAGCAGAAAGTGATCATTCAGCTAATGGCAGTTTTCACCAAAAAAAAATTTTTTAGAGGGGTGGGGGAGATTAGAGGACGTTAAAAAATCTGTACTTAGAATTGCGGAAGAAGCGTCAAAAGTAGATTTTCCTTTACAAGTATCGCAAAATGACGTAGCACTTACTCGCATTCTGCCAATTTTTCACTTCAGCATTCGATTTTATTTATTTATTTATTGAAAATTTTGAATAGGAATTCAAAATTAAGATTTTCAAGAGTAAGTGGCATTTATCTTGAATCTGGGATCTTTAGTTACCACAAAACTGATATACTAATTTTACTAGTTTATTATACGTTAACGGTAGGATAGGAATTGGATAACAGCCTGACTAGTTATAAGTTAAAAATCTAATCTAATTACTGAAAATTTTAAATTTAGCAATTAGGAAAAGTTATCGAGTGATAGTAAAAATTTACAAGCATTAAACAAAGATCAATTTCGAGTTTACATACTTCCCCATCAATTGGTATATAAAAAATTTATCCTTGTGTAAAATTTAAATATTTATAGATTAATTTTATTTTCATAAAAGTTGAGTTGTCGAGTATTAAAATAGATGAATTTATCAAAATAGAATAAAACAAGATTATTGTATTCAAAAATAAACAAAGTCATAGTAAATTTTCATAAGTTAATAAATCATTCGTGCAAAAAGATTCAAACTGGATTAATTCGGAAACAGATTATATTTATGCCATCGATAGAAATAAAAATTGAATTAAAAATGGTATAAGTTTTATATTTCTTGAAACAGTTTATAGCTAGAAAAACTTACTTCATTTCTCACTTTTAAACGCGATCCTAACATAAGTCACGTGATCAAAGATAAATTATGCTAGTTATGCCATGAATCCTTTAAAAATTGACGGACACAAAAGTTAAGATTATCACTTAATAGAAAAATGCGTTTTATCAAACTAGATTCAATCCTTATATCAAATTTAAGCTTCCATATTAATTTCAGGCTATTTACATAAGATAATGTAAAAATTCACTGTAACAATCTTTATTTTAGCTATTAAATATGCTTAAATTTTAATAGAAATTTTTTTAAAAGATTAATACTTTGTCTTAAATATATTGAAAGACAATATATTTAAAGTTTTAAGATATTTTAACTTTAAAATAAGAACGAAATGAAATTCTTAATATATAATATTAATCTTATGAATTGAATTGCACATCGTCCAGCCTTAATGCAAAGGGGAAATACAAGGACTTAAATATGTATACAGTATTCAGATAACTTCTACAGTCAAAGTAAAAAGATACTTTTCTAGATCAAATTGTTTCTTCAAATTTTTAAACAATTCACATTAATATCGACTAAACATAGACTTGAAAACAGAATCTATCTAAATCTATGCCAGTTTCATATTTATAACCATTTGATCTTTAAGCTCCAGGGATTAGCGATACAATTTAAGACATTCATTAGAAAAATTATAAATAAAACAAATACATAAATGGAATCTGAAGCAGCAATAGTTTTAAAGCAGACGAGATAACTTTTGCCGTTAAAAGCAATCATCCTTTAAAATTTGCGAATCACAATACAAGTATTTTAATTATATACAATATTAAAACAATAGATTTTACCATATACAATCGAAAATAATTAGTCATTTACTAAATAAAATCTAATTTCATTACGTGCATTTATTCAATATCTTTACCTCTTAATTTGAAACATTTAACATAAAAGTCAAAATGAATGCATTCAAGTATTATTCCTATTTAAACTGTTGTCAAAAATGTATCGGGAATTGTTCTCAAGAGGAAAATACAATACTTATCTAATAATTTTAATTGATTATAAAACTTCAAATATTGTAAGAGAACTTCAATTTCAATTATTTAAAGCGTATAAAAAATCAAATTGAGCTAATATATCTTTAGAATAAAGAAACATTGACTTCTTATACATTAGTATCTAGATAGCCACAAATTAATCTACAGAAAGTTTTCAGTAGAGGAACGGTAAGTACAGTTTACTTTCAAAAACTAAAAAAATTAAATATTCGCAAGTTAAAAACAAACTTTTCCTCTAAGGTGAATTAAATTTCATTATGAAAATCAATTTCCGCAACTAAAATTAAGATCCAATAAATTTTGTACGGCTTCAAACGAAACAGACGATTCTGACATTTTAAATTAAGCTTGAAATACTGAAAAGTAAAATTATTTTACTATAATCGTTTGTCACTTACGAAATTGATATTGAAAATGCACGATTTTTTTAAAGAGTCATTGTTTCATAATTTAAAGCATTTGAAAATTCTTTTAAAATTATGAATCGTTAATATATTAAAGACGGCAAATTGATTAAAAAGGAAGCTGTTACAAGAGGTACAAAATATATTATAGGCAATCTTGTTTATCTGAATATTTTTCGTGTAACTTAATTTGTAGAATATGAAATTAAATGAAATACAGCAAAAAGATTGGTGCAATTCTAGGTCTTTCTAGTATGACACAGGAAATGTATTAATTGAAAAGATAGAATCCGAATTGTGAATTAGATGGAGAAATTTAACAAAACTTGAAGATCGAAAACATTAGAAACAGGCGCATAAACAAATTGATTTCCTTAATTCTTAAATTACTTTAAACTGTCAGTACTGAATTTGAGCTCAAATTAGATGTTATTCCTCAAAAACTTAAAGATTATAAAATATATCTAAGTACCAATTTCTAAACATTTGTATTATTTGCGTTTGCTTATACTTTTAATCTATTGGTGTTTATATTAAACAGAAGTTTTCAAGTGATATTTGTAACGAATGTACTTTTAAATTAATATTATATTTGCACGCCTCATGTTTTGGCGATACCAATGCTAGAAGCAAAAACTACATCTTACCGTCATCCTTCCTGCATCAACATTCCTCGTCTTCCCAGAATATATTCAATTCAACCAAATTAAACTTCACGTTTCCAATTCTGATCCCAACCCCATAACTCCCCTAGCAATAACCACCGAAATGTCAATTACATTTCCCGTCATTGCTTCCACCCTGTTAACACGCAAGCACCGATTGTCCTGGGGACTGGCACTTTCCATTTAGGCCGCCAGTCCCATGGTGCCTAAATGGAAAGCCAACAGGGACCGGAATATATCGCTTGACGTATTAACCTATACTCTCGACCCATTTTTAACCCTTTTAAAATCCTCCCCTTGTCATTCCCAAGAAAGCCAGCAAAGCGCAGTTTCTAGCTTCAGCATTGGTAGCCAAAGGTCGGTAATTAAAAATTGACGCAATTTAGCTGGAAAAATTAATAAAATTTGTAAATCGCTAAGCTTAAGTCATTAAAATTCAGAAATGGATTAAAAGTATTAATTCAATAAAAAAAGAAATTCGTTTATGTGCATGAAGTAACAGTCAATCAAGTCAGAAGGTCAAAAGTTAAAGATTATATTATGATTGTACAGGTTTCTCAAGACTATAACTCTAAAAGTTGCCGCCAGAGGGTGACACCAGAAACTAAGGAACCGCTTTTAAAAAATAGCTTTATTCGTTAATTATTCTAGTTTATTTTAAGTCTTAATTTATTCAGTAATCCTTATTTATTTCTT
>JAOUZG010013621.1:1116665-1129768 GCA_026289955.1 Argiope argentata | reverse complement strand
GTTTGATCTTTTATGGGATTCCAGAATTTTTTATTAAAAACAAATTAATAAAAAAGAATATACAAACGCAGAACTTATAAAACTAAATATAAAAAATCGTTTGCTTTTATTATTATTATTTAACACCGGATTTCTCTTATCGGAATAAAATAAATTCATTCTCTGTTACTCTCCCCATTAAAATATTTTAATCAATAACAAAGAATGCTATACTATTTTCAAAACTTTTCCTAGTAATAAATTATGCTTTCATTATTTTTTTTCAATATTCTCTATTTTGAATATATAGTTTGATATTCAGAAGCACTCTTGTTGCATATGCTGTGTGAAAAATTATATATTTAAAAATGTATTTAACTTTTATCTATGGAAAGTTGAATCAATAATTTAATGTAATCAATTATTTGGCATGACACAAGAAATAATGTGTAAGGTAAAAATTGTTTAAAATTCATGAAACAAAACAAAATTTGAAATCTGATTTAAATTCATGCACAGTACCAATATTTTTTCAAATACATATGATTTAGAGAACATTTATGAGCAAGCAGTATTTATTTAATGAATCGAATTCAACTGTAAAGCATTTGCAAACATCAGCGAAATAATTCGCATGTAATAATTCTATTATCACCAGAAGTGAGAAAATATGCTAGTGATATTCGCTTATCATGGGAAACTTAATATTTTACCATGCAACTCAACTCATCAACTTATCAACTCATTTTCTGATCTTGTGTTTCATTCATTTTACATGAAATCATTTAGCATTAAGCTGTTGTAATATTTCTTGAAAAATCTACTATATTTTTGATATATATTTAAAAAAATAATCATCGCAAATAAAATTTATGTTTTTGTTATTTTTCATTAAAAAAATTCTTTTGAAATCGGAGATTTCGATATATCGTTTCCAGATATCGATAATCAGTATTCTATTACTACCAGTGTTTGAAAAACCATTTTCTTATTTCATGTTTCGAAAAAAGAATAGTTAAAAGATCATTAATAAATCAATAAAATAAATTAATAAGGTAGAAAAATTATTAAATGTTTTAAAAAAATCATGACGAAATTCAAAATTTTGTTCTAAATTATTGTCAATATGAATCCTTTTATCAAATTGAGTTAATTCATCTTTATTTTTATATTTGTTTACTGTTTAATTATAGCGATGTTTAAACTTAAAAATACTAATTTTTACTATTTTGAAGTCTATAAAATAAAACATTTTCTTGCCTTTGTCATCTTTTTTTATCACCAAACTGGAAATAAACTTTCGTCCTTTTTATCATTTTTAATTTTAATTCCTTATCATTCAATATAAATATCTTGACTTGATCTCTTATAAATTCAAGGTATTTTCCTGCACATAGTTTTAGATAATTGATAATTAGTTAGATAATTTTATTGGAATTTAATAGAAATAAGCATATTACATCACATATTTTTTCAATTTTCAGGTACATAATGATATGTTTAATTGAAATATACTTCCTTTCTCATAAATTACACAGATAAAATAAAAAATAAATGACACATAGCTGGAAAATTCAATTATGTGGTAACAATAATAAAAAAATGTAGACATTGCACACAAATTCCGTTTTAAGATACAGTTTAAATTGAATCTATATCTCAAACATGAGTTTGGAATGCATGGAAATTGTTAGATATTTCTATCTGAATACACAAAAATCAGTATAACTGTCATTAACAACCAATATGGCAAAACATATTTATTACAGAATAAATTAATATTATACTATAGAACACTAATCATCATATTATGTTTTTTTTAAAAAGTTTATTTTTAATGGAACCATATGTTACTCATGTCGTAATTTAGGATCTAAAATAAAATTTAAAAATATTGAAAATAATTCGCTTTTCATTTAAAAAGAAAAAATAAACAGAATAAGAAATTCGTTTGCTATAAAAAAGATTTTTCCTAACGACATAATTTGCAAGAGAATAATGTAATTACAAAAATAATAAAATAATAACACGCTTATTTAATATGAAAATAATAATAATAATAAGCGCGATAAGAAAATCGTTTGCTATAAAAATAGTTTTTGTTACATATAATTTTCAACAGATTTATGAAATTCTTAAAGATGGATATAATTAATTTTTTTTTATTTGAAAGCCTCTCATTCCTTGCTTTTATAATTATTTTATATGAGAACACTTTTTGTATAATTTTCTTTCTATAAAATACCAAAAACAAGCAGTGAAAAGAATAATTGCAATTCGTTCCAATTTTCCATAATAATTCAGTGTAAACAAAATATGAATATTCTATAATTACCAAAACATTTAGAAATAATTTCACAAAAGGATTCAATAAATACGATAATGCCATATTTATTTTTAAATATGGCATTATCTCTCCATATTTATTTTTAAAAATTATTAATTTTTAAAAATAAATATGGAGAGATTTTATAAAAATCTCTCCATATTTATTTTTAAAAAACCACAATAATTTTGAGATTAAATTATTGTAATAATTGAAAAGAGAAAATATTATATATTTATACATTAAAGGAGTTAAAAATAAAGCACCATGATAATAATTAAATCTCATTTGTCGTACAAACATGATGGAACCTCAGTCGAAAATTGAACTATAAGTTTGCCATCTTTTTAAAAGAAATGTTTTTCAGTTTTTGCTATCATATTATTATCCAATTCAATTTTTTTTTTCAAAAATGATAGCTAGGTATCTATTTTGCAAAACTTTTTTTTATGTATAAATTTTTAAAAATGTTGAGTTTTTTTGCTAAAAACTCAATTTTGCTTATGTTGTTATATATGAAATAAAATTTTTACTAAAATGCCAATTTCAAGGAAACTTTATTTTTATGCATGGATATCAGTATATTTTAATCATCAATTTCGTAGATACTTTCAGATCTTTTACTCAGAAAGAAAGTTTGATATCTTTTTTTTATTTAATTTAAAATTAAAAATTGGATTCCTCTCTAATATTTTTTTTCCAAATTTCATTCATTTTTTTATAATTAACAATTATTCTTTTCTTCTAAATTAGTTTAAAGAAAAATTATGTAATGTTCTTTAACTAAGCATTATTATGCTTGCTATTTAAATTTAAAATGTATTTTGTCATGAGTTCGCATTGATAAAATTCAATCAAAAATCACTGATAACTTAGTCGTAAAATTTTGTTTCCAATTTCATCTGTACATTCCTAAATCGGGTACCTTTAGCTGACGTGTATCAGATATCATGGCGGGCAGCTGAAATCTTTTAATAGAACAAGCAAGCTGATGCCATCACATAAATTTGTTCGTTACTATTTGTCCGAAAATTAATAACTTCACGTAAATTGAATCAGTACTATAAATGAGGTCGTAAATTGCCACATGGCATTATTTATCATGTGACTGTATCAGCGTTTGATTTGACTCATAACTATCAGTCCGTGAGTTAGTTCTTAGATGGCATGTGCAATTATTTTTATGATGTGACTAACAGCGTTTGAATTGAATCACAACTATTATTCCATGAGTTAGTTCTCAGATGAGCTGAGCAGTTATTTTTATCATGTGACTGCAACGTAATTTAAACTGACTCACTACTATTATTCCGTGAGTTAGATTTCAGATGCATGTGCAGTTATTATCATGTGACTGTAACAGCGTTTGTGTTGATTCACTACTATTATTCCTTGAATTAGTTCTCAGATGGCATGTGCAATTATTTTTATCATGTGTCTGTAACAGCGTTTGAATTCACTCACAACTATTATTCTGTGAGTTAGTTCTCAGATGGCATGTGCAGTTATTTTTATTATGTGACTGTAACAGCATTTAAATTGACTCGCTACTATTGGCACGAATAAAGAAGACAATGCCTAAATCCGATGGACTTGTTCGAGTAGTTGAAGTGCAAACCTGCAACGGATTATTCCTACGAGCCAAGAACAACACAACTCCTCTTCCAATTCAGTACGTTGGACTAATGTCCAACAAGGGGTGAGATGTTGCAGACCCAATACAAAAACCGAAATCTTGATCTGGCAACGATGTTGCAGAGTCAGTACAAGAACTTAAATCTTGATCTGGCAACAACTTTATCCCGTCAGAGTACTTGTTTTTACCGCAAAAAAGACATGTCTGCCTTTGCTGTTTGTGTGCTTTTGTGATATCTGTGCACGTGTGTTAGTTTGTACCCTGCTTTAGATGTCTTCATCAGTAGCTGCTTTATGTGTAATAAATGAGAAAAAAAGACAGATCAGGCTCTTTTATCTGATTATCCTCGAATAACTATTATTCCGTGAGTTAGTTCTCAGATGGCATGTGCAGTTACATTTATAGTGTGACTGTAACAGCGTTTGTATTGACTCACTACTATTATTCCGTGAGTTAATTCTCATATGGTCTGTGCAATTGTTTTTATTATATAACTATGAGATCATATAAATTTGATCACTTCTATTATTCCGTGAGTTTTTTGTCAAGTGGTATATCGAGTTACTTTTATCACGCAATTGTGATAACACATGCATTTACTCATTATTATCATTTCGTGAGTTATTAACAGATTACATGGAATTATTATTGAAATCAAGTGCATGTAATAACACATGAATTGTCCTACTAATATTATATGTGAGTTAATTGTCAGAAAACATATAAGCTTAGGTGCAGGGGCATGCAAGAACCTTAAAGATATTATTATTCAACGAGTTATTCTTTCTCTAAAACTTGTTTAATAATCTTCATCAGATATTTTTGCCCTGAGATAGAGAGTTTTCAAATTAAATCAAATAAAAATATGACTAAAGAGGGCAATTTTTTTTTATTTTGAATTAACGACAATTATGATCCTTTGATTCTTTGTACAAGAGACGACAGTAATAATCAATTGATGAATACATAATAATGGATTTAGATCAATATTATTTTTATAAAAGAATATATTCTTTCAGTTTAGGTATCACTATTAAATTTTATGAATCGAAACGAAGAGCTAGTAAAAATGTTATTGATTTCCACTTATCAATCTTTATGTGTGCTGCCAAAAAAACATTTTTCTGTTTATTTCAGCTTTCTAAGCCATAAATCAATTATTATAACAAGAGAAAAGGAGGAATTCCGTTACTCAATATCTATTTATAAACTCGGTAATATCTCGATCTTTCCTTCTTCCCACAAAAAAAAGCTTCAAATGAAAACTGAGGTTCCATTTTACAGATTAACAAATTAAAAATCATACATGGGAAAATACAACAACATTGTCATAACTCATGCCTTTTTTTTATATATAAA
Source organism: Argiope argentata (assembly GCA_026289955.1). NCBI lineage: Eukaryota > Metazoa > Arthropoda > Arachnida > Araneae > Araneidae > Argiope > Argiope argentata. The sequence goes on along the minus strand of JAOUZG010013621.1, from coordinate 1,124,468 downwards.
ATTTAATTCACTCAGATGGAATTATTTCTTTACGAAGAGGTAAAAAAATGACGAGTATTTCACTTCGTGAGCTGAAAATCATTGTGAAGCATCGCGACAGGAGACGAAATCGGGGAAGAGGACCTTTATTAGTTAGTGCTGGTGGCAACAGTTGTAATCACTCTGTGAGCGGTGTGCTGTTGTTGACGCTGACGTCAGTCGTGGTCTCTGCGACGCTGGTGGCGCTGATTTCGGACGTGTATTCTGGAGAGAAGCTGGAGACGTCACAGAGTTCTTGGTGAACATTGAATTGGAATCCGTCCCTTGTGGTCACGTGATCGCTGTGGAATTCCATGGTCAAGGTTGTGTTCAAGAAACTTATATCCACTGTTGGAGAAAAGGAAGAAAATAAGATACCGCAATTTTTTTTTTTTTTTACAACGAGAATAGTAAGTTTTACTTTTAAAAGCCTTTTTTAAAATCATAATATAACAATCAACTATAAGCAAAAAAAAAAATTATCATATATCTAAATAAGCTTGCAAAAACTAATAGCACTCAGGTTAACACTAAAAAATATAAAGAAGAACTTTAAAACTCAGGAACGAAAAAAAAATGAAATCTTCGATCGTAAATTTCAAGTCATCATGTGAGAACTTTATTATTTTTAAGTCATAGTTTATCTTAATTAATTTAAATCATTAACCAATTTAAACCGATTTGAAACAATCACGAGACTTCTCTATCGCTCTCTATTCCTCTATAATATATATAGGTATATATACATAATGATAATTTTTTAAAACTTTCATTTCCAATTTTTCTAACTGTCAAACAAAGTTTTGAAGTACGATCGATTTTGAGATGAAATAACAGCTACGATGTCATAGTTCTTCGTTAACCTTTTAAATATGCATCTGCTGTCAAAGAAGCATACATAATAATAAATCAATACTACTAAAAGCAAGTCAACCTTTTAAAAATTTATCTGCTGTCAAAGAAGCATACATAATAATAAATCAATACTAGTAAAAGCAAGTCAACCTTTTAAAAATTTATCTGCTGTCAAAGAAGCATACATAATAATAAATCAATACTAGTAAAAGCAAGTCAACCTTTTAAAAATTTATCTTCTATCAAAGAAGCATACATAATAATACTGCTAAATTGATAAAAGCAGGTAAAAATATTTTTTGGCAGTAAGTTTAGATACATCAAAACCTCTCAACCAAAACTACATTATGTTCTCTCATTATAAAAAATCTCTTTTTCTTTTGATATTTCACAATTTTTGTTATCATTCAGATTTTATAACTGAAAATGAAATCCAACTAAAAGAGCATCAGGAAAAAATTCCCTTAGAATTTTTCATATTATTTAAATTGAAGTAAAAATTGAATAATTCTAAACACTTAATTACATGAAATAAATGTAAAGCAATTCCCAATTATATGAAACTCTGAATTTATTTGAGAACGGTCGGCACGTAAATGCATGCACTAATAATGACATGTAATACTTCAAATCCAAATAAAATTCATACATTTTTGCAATAGTATTGATCTCCTTGTCTTCTTCATCTGTAAGAGAGATGTGAAGGATATTGCGACATTGCAACAAAGTTAAAGAACTGCTCATTCCGCTTTTAACATACAATTCATTGGAAATCCAGTTTGCAACATTTCCAAAACATTTGCAGAAGAAACAATTCCGACAACAGAGCCTTTCCTGTGTCCTCATTAATCGCATTCAAATAACTTCTACGCATATGTCATTTCATTTCAAGAGATTGCAATGTTTAATTATATTCGCGTTTCTAGTCATCTGCTACAAAGCTCGGGAGCCGATCTGTAAAATAATGCGATTTAGATCTGGACATTGATTTTTCATAAGTGGATATTTATACACAGAGAGCCCTAGAGTCTGAAAACCAGACAATCTCTGTTTCTACACAAACATTGGACAGCAAAATATATTGTATATACACAAGCATTGTGAAATTAAACATATTTAAAATGTGTGCTATCTCTTTGCTTATCTTTCCACTTAATCAGACAGAACCATAGCAAAACGCATGGTTGATACAACTAGTTAAAAAATAATAATAATTTCATTCACAGTGTTATTGTTATTGTTGTTTCTAATGGCACTTGCTTTAGACCTCACAATTATATTTAATTTCAAAATTCTTATACACACTGTTCAAAACAATTAAAAGATATTTACGTTGTGGATTGATTTTACTCCAGGAGAGTTGTTTGAAGGATTGATAAATTATCGGCAGATGTAGTAAAAGATAAAAATAACATTTATTTGCAGGAAAAAATGCATTTTACTGGACATATGAGTAAAAAAAAAACACCCCATAATTTGTGCATATGAGGAAAAAAAGAGACGTTTCCTTAAAAGAAAATCATTTTTGTTAAGGTATATGGCTTCCCCGGACGGCCAGCAACGTTGAACGCCTTTAAGGCATGAGGCAATTAAGCTATTAATGGGGCTGAGATTTTCTGTCCCACTCCTCCTGAAGAGCTCTTTCCAGCTCTTGGAGAGTTTGTGAAGGTAGTAGTCGCCAGCAATATTTCTGCCTAGAATATCCCAAACATGATCTATCGGGTTCCTGTTCGGAGAATATGCTGGCCAATCCATTCGTATGATTCCTTTGTCCAAAAGGAAATCATGCACTAAGTTAGCATGATGTGGCCTGCAATTGTCGTTCATAAACATAAAGCCATCTCTAATTTTTTCAGGGTAAGGAAGTAAGATCTCATCCCTATATCGACAACTGGTCAGAGCTCCATTTCGAATGCTATGAAGGTCGATGCACCCATTAATGTTCAAATCTCTCCCACCGCCAAATCTTGCATTTTCGTGCTCAAAAGCAGGATTATTTCTAGTGCCATGCTCCCTCCAGACGAAAATACGCCTAAAATAAGGATGAAAATAAAACTGGGACTAGTCAGAGAACAGAACATTGCGCCATTTATTTCTCCTCCAGTTCACGTGCTCTGTTGCCCTCTATCCTTGCGGGAGAGATGGTGCCTTTCTGTTAAAATGATTCACAGCATTGTACAGTGAACATAAAGATATATAGAGTGAAGACGGTTTCGGGTTGTTTATGCCAAAACTGTGGTTCCAGTAGCTGAGCGAAGTAGTTGTTGAAGAAGAGTGGCATTCATGTTTCGGTGTCTTCGAGCCGTTGTATTCGCTGGGCGTTATTGCACGTTAACGCCCTTTCCCTGATCTTCAACCAAATTTCCAGTCTCCAAAAAACGGTTGTAGATCCCGTAAATCTCACTTTGGGAAACTCCAATGGCTTCTGCTACTGCGACTTGTGTCTACCCCCCCTACCCCATACCGGCCAACAACTCTCTAAGCTTTTGATTCAGTTAACTGATTTTGTTGAGACATCGCATTCATCGAAAAAATGCGATTACTGAATGCCGATCATTCTTTTCCGCGTTGTCTTACATTAAGCTAAAATCCAAATCAAATTCATTGCCTCTGAAGAGACGTATTCGACGTCACACTCAATATTTGCAAAACTGCAAAGTTTGAAAATAAGAAAAATTTGCATTTATGATTTGCTTATATTATGCAACAAAAAAAAAGCTTATACTCTTGTTTTCTACAAGATTGAAAATATCCTTTAATTGCTTTGAGCAGTGTATAACAGAAAATTAACAAAAGATTTATCTCAAAATTCAATTTTAATCAACATGGATTAAGGAAATCATCCGAAGAAAAAAACTCACGAATTTGTCCTTCCGTCATGACGCCACACAATCTGTCCCCGCCCACTACCAAGAAATCGGAGCCGCAGTGGGGATCTTCTTCCACGTCGAATGCGACGACTTTCATGAGAAGCCTGCAGACCAAGGGATGGGCCTTTTGGACTGTGTACGTGCAGGTGCGACCGTTATCGTAAGGGAGCGGATAGTTGGGGGAAGACATGACGAATTCGAGTTGATCGGAAGAGAAATCGCAGGTGGGCAGAGGGCAGTCCTGCTGGACGACCGTCACCATGTAACCGAGACCGCGAGTCTCATTGTCCGAGTGGAAGGACATGGTGACTTGATCCTCGTCAGCAAAGGATATAGTTCCTGGAAGACGAAAAGAGATAACAATTTTCAATATATAAATGAAATCACCTGAAAGCGTCTGTATATTTCAATCACAAAAGCTCAAGAAATAGTGAATAGATATTGGAGATATCTACACCATTTTGTAGAGCATTTTGGAGGAAAGGTTAACGTATATTAAAATCATATCAAAATACAAAAAAAAGTTTTATAATCACGATTTTAATTCTGCCCTTATTCGCTTATACGTGAAATCCTCAAACTGCACATGTTCAAATAGAAAGACCTGTGGTGTGCATATGCAATAGAATTCAAAACTCATTATCCCTCCAAAAAAATTCAACATTGACCGGAGGAGTAAAGAAACGTTCGATTAGCGAATATCAGAGAAATAATGTCCACATTTAGGGAAGGAGAGCCTTTTGATGAGCGAAATCACCGTCTTTCTTTAAATCGCACTGCGACTGAATAGCGGACATGGAATCAATCTCCCGAGGAGCGAAGTGATAGCCTGTGTTTTGTCTAGGTACCTATCAGATTTTTACCTTTGTAACAGTCTAAATATCTATGAATGCGTGCTATAAAAATTGTTTTGTAGCTATTTTTTGATAATTTCTAAACATAATTTTATGTTTATTTGGTGTTGCGTAACATGCCCATGCCATATCGGCTGAAAGCTAGGCCTAAGTTTAAAGCTAATTTTTCTTCTTGGATGCTATGCCAGTGGCAACGCAGTCCTGGTACTACTAGTATATTCTAAACCGTTAACATGCGTGGTAGAGAAGTGGTCCTTATCACATATTATCGAATAGCTACAGTCAAATGTTAAACAGTATCGCGAGAGAAGGTTGCGATACGAACCTGTGACGCTAGGGCCGATAGTCGAGTAACATGACCACTACACTAAAAGTCGACATCAGTATCGTAGATGTTATCTGGATTATAAGGATATCACCACATTACTCCCCCCACCAGTGAGTCGGACGACAGACGAACGATTTTGAAAGCTCCAAGCGTTATGGCGAGCTTGTGAGTTCGTTGGTGCGTCGAGCGAGAGACGACTTTGTATTTTGATTGCTGCGTCGAGTGAGCGACGGCTTTGTTTGTTCGTAGATGGCGCCACGACAGATCAGATAGTTACCTTTGTCAAGGTCACCAATGTCACGAGAGAAGGTCGCGATACGAACCTGCGACGCTAGGGCTGGTAGCTGAGTAACATGACCACTACACCAAAAGTCGACTTCAGTACCGTAGATGTTATCTGGTTTATAAGGCTAGCGCCACAACAGAAACTTTGTGGGCATTTCAGACGGCCTTATTAAATATTTGCAGCTATGTTCATTCATTTACTTCAATTATTAGATTAATTAATTAATTAAAAATAATTCATTAGAAATGTTTTAGGGAAACCCCACTGGCACCTTCATTCAGTCAAAGGAAAGGTGATGTAAAAAAATAGATGACAGAATAGATGTAAAACAGCAATTTTAGTCATGTACGATAGTCGGTTTAACTTTTTGATTGCTACTTGATATCCCAATAGTTCATACTTGTTACATAATAGGATGATAGTGTTCTCAGGCGCATACGAAAAATCGCCAAAGAAATTTGGCGGAGTACTACATTATTTGGCGATTTTTCGATTTTGTCTCGCTAACGTAAAAGTACCGATGACATTTTCTCTGTTGTAGTTAGAAATAAAACAAATAAGGGATAATCTAACTAGGTGATTTGAATATTAGGTAGGATTCACAGCAGTGAATGTTATCTGTCAACAGATAAGTAATGTCTTTGCCTTATCTATGGAAACTCGCGTTAATAAATTTCAAAGCTATTATTTATCTCAAATAATTTTTGCATTATTTTGAATTTCGAAATTTTTTCTTTCTAGTTATTCGTTTCAGCATAATTTCCTTTTTCATTTCAATATATATTTTTAAAAAAATTTAAATTGGAAAAAAAAATCAGTAATGATGTTTTGAATGATATGATGAAACTCAGACTCATAGATCAAAATATTGAATTAGATATTTCTTCCAATATTAAAATTAAGATAAACAAGTATTATAAAAAATTAGTCAATTCTTTCTTAGGTTAATAAAGAAATTTTTTATTTTAGTTATTTTTTATTAAATAATTAAAAATAATTTAAATAATTTTTTAAAATTATGCCTGACAAAAACAAAATCAAGTCCGTATACGTTGAAAATAAATCTGAAAACATGCAAAACATACTCAATTGGAGTTCAATTTAATATAATCATAACACATTTAATTGGCGCTGAGTTTAATATAATCGGAACACACTAGATTGGCTCTGAATTTTCAACACCAATTGAGGCAACGTAAAGGCGTAAATTTTCTACGCCAGTTAGGGTAATCATGCGTTGTCATCGCATTTACAAAAGCTCTGATTAAAAAAAATAAGTTCATTACCACAGCAAATAAAACCTAGAAAATGCCATTTTGTGCACGTGATTATGTGCTCAAAAATTGAAATTTAATTATTTGCACGAAAACATCTAAAAAAATCAGCTTTTAATAACGCGTTGCTATTGCATTTTTTAAAAACTCTGATTTAAAAAATAAGTTAATGACTACGGCAAATAAACCCGAGAAAATGCCATTTTGAGCACCGTGATTATATGAAATGAAATGAATAGGAAACGGGATATTTTTTTTAACGATCATTGCGAGACAAAGTTTTTTGGGCCGTTTGCAATACTAAAGTGACTCATTCAATGAAACGATTAAAATGAATAAAAATGTAATTTAACTTGCACGAGCACGTGATGCTTGCCCGTTCAAGAAATGATGTTCTGACATGATACATTGAAATATGCATAGCAGATTTCATTTTAATCTTTTTTTAATGTTTAATAAGTGCATTTTAGATGTTTGGTAATTTCTATGATGCCTTTGTTTTTAAAAACTAATACTTCTTTATGTTTTACTAAATTTGCAATTAGCGACTAATTTTTTTTGTTGTTTATTGCAGTTTTTCTTTTCAGCAGAAGCATTACACTCCTAAATTGATTTTCAGATGAATTAGAAAAATATTCCTAAAATAAATGTTTATAGTTCTTTTAATGGTTCTTGTTGAAGAATTTTCTTATGAATATTGGATTATATTTTTACATGCTCTAGAAAAAAAATGGAATAATCCTGAATTTTTTCAAAGAGTTTTATACAAATACAAACAAATATTTTTTTTAAAAAAATCCTCTTCACCTATTTAACACAGTTTATTTCAGATTTAAATCACATATTTTTCATTTTTGAATTATTATGAAAAGAAACTTAGAGCTTTCATAATAAGGTCAATGGAATTTTCATGTTACTATTTCAATAGCTAGAATTATAATATTTGTTGTAAGCAAAAAATTTCGCTTTCAATACCAATGGAATCTAATAAGTCAATATATTTGAAATAAACTTTATGATGAATCTTTTCGTGCTGCCATCTATGGTCAAATATGTTCACTATTCTAAAGTTGATCTGAATTTCAAAAGAAACTGCTGGCGAATATTATTTAAAATCCAAATTATTAAATAAATAATATTCATTCTGTATTCAAACCTAATTTCATACATTTAACTTGTAGCGCTTTTGAAATATCATGTTTACAAACAAATATAATTCCAAAATTCTGTTTTTCGTTTTTGACTCAGAGTTCAATCATATGATAATACATTAATCTCGCATAGTAGAATTTTTTAACGACTGAAAGTTCTGATATTT
>JAOUZG010013621.1:1095078-1111665 GCA_026289955.1 Argiope argentata | reverse complement strand
ATAAAAGAATTTAATTGATAAAAAAGATATATATATATGAAGGGAATTAAATTCTTTGATAAAAGACTAATATTAAGCACTTGTAATTATAACTTCCATATTGACAAATCAAAATTGTGCTTTCTTACCTTAAGTGTGATAAGATTTATTTATTATAAATACAGTTTTTCGGTAGATACCTATTAAATTTGGAATTGTGAGGAAATGGTTCAAATCACAAAAAGGTTTTTTAAACTTTTTGTCTCAAATCTTTAGATATTTCTAAGAAAAAAGAGTTATAAAAAATTACCTTTGCTGACAAGATTTCTTCAAAATGCGATTGAATTTACTTACAAAAAAATAATTTATCATTTTCCTTAATTCCTTCTTTTAATTAACTTCAAAAATGGGAGAAAATTACTATAAAATAAAATTTACTGCGAAATAGAATTTTAAAAAATTATCTAGATAAAGAATATGATAATTTTAAATTAATTTTAATTATAAAAATCAATACTTAAAACCGATTTCATAAGTTAATTGTGAATTTTTATGTGGTGTCGCTTGAAGCTATTTCAGAATAGAGCCTCTAAAAATTGGAGGACATGGAGTTTTCGCAACAAAAATAAGTCGCGAGTTACAAAAAGTTAATAAAATTAATGGAAATAATATAAATCGGGAAAAAATAATAACTTCTAAACTTAGTGATAATCAAAAACAGCAGCTTATTTCGAGCCTGACATCTTCTTCTTAGTTTTCTTACTTTTAAGACAATAAAATCTAAGGATAAAACTCCTTTACAAAAATGGGTGAATTGAGTGGCTAGACAATTCCAGTATTCATTAAAAAATTCTGATCAGATTTCAATTCAAGCACATTAAGTTATTTTTTTTACTCCTTTTTAAACTTAAGAGTAAAGCAACATTTTTTCCATTGGAGGCATGCACAGATAAAAAAAGCGTAAAGGAATGAAAACCAGAAGGAATAATTTCCAAAACCTTCAAACGCACACCTTATTAAAAGTATTATACATCCCATTTACCAGATCATATTAAAATTTTGGAGATTTGGCAGGGTCATGTATGCTGAGATACATTCAGATTTTATTTTTAGAGCCCCGCGCATGAGCTGTCTGTGCTTTATAGTATAATGAAGAAAACGGAGTATGCTCTTGAAAACCAAATCTGCAACAAAAATGAACTCAAAAGGGAACTTATAGCTATAATCTTAATAACAAGACCAGATACCAAATATCTTTTATCAAAGCTAATTATATATTTTTTTCAATTCCTACTATTAATTCACGCTCACACTATATATATTGTTACGTTTTTAGCGTAGCGGGTTCGGATTGAATGGACTTTGTATGAGGACAGCACAAACAAATTTATTTACGGCTATTTACAGTTATTTACAGGATAATTAATAAAGTAAAAATTTCAGATAAATACAATCCAGCAGTCAACAGTCAATTACAGCGTAAATTCAAGTCTTACGTACGATAAAAACAGACTGCAAAACAGCTATCGTATAGCACAGATACAGTAAATCGCAGCGAGCTCAATAACACAGCGTTAACAGCAAACGCAAACACAGCTCACAAATCCTTTAGTCCAGCGAGACGCTTTTTATTTCAGAGCAAACTCTCCACTAACTCGATCAAATCACTATAGCAACTAACTAACTCACGCCGGCTACTCGTCCTTATATAGCCGAGAAGCGCGTGCACCTGAGTCTCGTGAAAATTCTCAAAACATCGCGCACAATCTAGCGGCTACTAGATTATTCCTTTCGCCAAACCAATCAAGCTGGCGCGAGGCTCCTCGCCAAACGTGGCCAACCTTGGCGAGTTTTCGTGCCGCACACCCGCTTGTAACATTATCTTTTATATCTTGTTCATATTTTCTATCGTTAATAAAATACTTTCTATTCCTCCACTCAGGTTCAAGCAAACTTTTTAAAACTTGTAGTGGATAACACTTGATGTTAATAGTTTTTTTCAATTATTAATTCATTCATGTAATTAATTTTTGATACTTTAAACGGAGTTTTAGCAGTTTGTGACAAAAAAGGACATCATCAAGCAGTAGCTCAATAGTTAAAATGCGAGGATTTCAGCATTTTTCGCATATAAGTGAAGAATATGTTTTCAATTCTTGAGAAAATGTCATTTTTTGATAAATTAAATTAAATTAATTCTAATTATTTAATAAAAAGTAACTGAAATAAAAAAATTTCTTTGTTGGCCTACGTAGGAGTTGATTTTTAATTTTTTATATTACTTGTTAATATATTTAAACTTAGCCTATATTTTAGTATAATTAGCTATAGTTAATGTATAATTCTATTATCTTATCTGAGTCATCGCCTTTACATCAGTGTGAATTATAAACCAATAAGGGGTTCATTCTCGAAATTCAGTGTGAAAAATTTTAGATTCTAAAATTAATATCAAATTTCATCTGTCTAGCTCTTTTCGTATTATAGTTATCGTGTTTGCTTGCAAAAACGAATAAACTTTCTATGTACAGATTTCGCTGAAAATTTTAAAAATCTACAATTTTCATATGGAATTCTCATAATCGATTTTTTTTTAGGTTTCATATTCATGAAGATGTAATTTGAAAACTTTTCGGAATACAGATTCGTCAAAATATCGAAATCAATTCAGCGTTCAAAATGTTCCTACTTTCTGTTTTTTGAATACAAAGCTTAAAAAAGTATGAAAGGAAAAAAAAGTTTAAGAACTCATGGTTTAAAGAAAATAATATCCGAACTCAAGTCCGGATCTTAATATTCACACGAAATTTCTCGTCAAGTTTTGAATCACTTTTATTATTACTTTTTCTGAAATCACGGAAAAAAAATTGTAGAAGAAGCGTGATGTCAAAAAAAGGGGGGGGGGTCATGAGTGGGAATTCCGTGGGAATGATGCCGCCAAAACTTTCTTATTTCTTTAATTTATTATTATTCTTCCGCATTATTAATCGTATACTTTTTGCCATAATTAACTATGAAAGAGCCTATTAGAGAGGAATCTGTCATTTTTTTTGAGGAGGGGGGGGTATTAATCACTGACATATATACCAGAAAGACGAATGTGCTTTCCTTTGTAAATAATTTGTGATTTGAATGTATTTTTAACCCATTAGAAAGGAAATTTTGCACAGAATTACAATTGCAGTCATAAAATTCCTTACCAAATTTCATACATGTAAATCATTATTCTTTTAAATTGTCCCGTTTACGTCGTTATGAAAGTACATTCCGACAGCATATTAAATTCTTGACAGATTTGCTTCAACATTTGATACATATCTACATTTTCAGATATGAAATATGCGTACCGAATTTTATTTATTTTACTTCCTTCGTTTTTAAATGATATTTTTCATTTAAATTTCGGCATCCGGACAATCATATTCCATCTGAATGGATTTCTTTCAAAAGTGGTTAGAAATATACAAATTTGGTGTAAAGACTACGTAACAAATTTTATCTAACTAGCTAAAACGTGTTAGACAAACAATCGTTGTTGTTGTTTTTCATAGACAAAAGAACATCTGGAGAAATATAATTTTAACAAGTATTATTTCGGTTCAAAGTGGTCAAATACGTAGAAATTCACAAAATCTCACGTTCAAATTTTTAGAGGATTAAAATATTTTCTCTCTATATACTTTGCATGCATATCTACAATTAAGATGTTAAATATGTGTACCGAATTTTATCTATTTTACTTCCTTCGTTTTATAATTATACATTTCATTTAAATTTCGGCATCCAGACACTCAGATTCCATCTGAATGGACTTCGCTCAAAAGTGGTTAGAAATATACAAATTCGGTGTAAAGTCTACGTACAAAATCTTATCTGTCGAGTTAAAAACATGTTATACAAACAATCGTTTTTCTGGTTTTTCATAGACTAAAGAACAGATGGAGAAACATAATTCTGAAAAGTTTTATTTGGGTTCAAAGTGTTCAAATACGTAGAAATACGTACACATTTTTAGAAGATTAAAATATATTTTCTCTGAATTATTTGCATACATATTTACATTTCTGATGTGAAATATATGTACCGAATTTTATCTATTTTACTTCCTACGTTTTATAATTATATTTTTCACTAAAATTTGGGCATCCGGACAATCAGATTCCATCTGAATGGAATTTGATCAAAAGTGGTTATGAGTATACAACTTTGGTGTAGAGACTTAGTAGCAAATTTTATCTGTCCAGCTAAAAACATGTTAGACAAACAATCGGTTTTTCTTCATAGATAAAAGAACAGATGGAAAAACATAATTCTAAAAAGTATTATTTGGGTTCAAAGTGGTTAAATGCGTAGAAATTCACAAAATCTCATGTTCAGATTTTTGGAAGATTAAAATATTTTCTCTCTCTATACTTTGTATACATATCTACAATTCAGATGTTAAATATGTGACTGAATTTTATGTTTCTTATTTCTTCGTTCTATAATTATAGTGTTCATTTAAATTTGGGCATCCGGACATTCAGATTCCATCTGAATGGATTTCGTTCAAAATTGATTAGAAACATGCAAATTTCGCCTGTATACCACGTAGAAAATTTTATCTGTTTAGCTCAAGGTTCTTTGATAAACAAATAATTGGGTTTTTTTCCAAAAACAGAAGAACAGATGGAGAAACATAATTCTAAAAAAGTATTACTTGGGTTCAATTTTTGAGGATTGAACAAATTTTTTGACGATTAAAATAATTTCTATCTCTACGTTTTGTATATGTATCTACAATTCAGATGTTAAATATGTTTACCGAATTTTATGTATTTTACTTCCTTCGTTTTATAATTATATTTTTCATTAAAATTTGGGCATCCGGACAATCAGATTCCATCTGAAATGGATTAGTTCAAAAATGGTTTAAAATATACAAATTTGGTGTATATACCACGTAGCAAATTTTATCTGTCTAGCTACTACAAACTACTGTTTTCCTTAACGAACAAGCAATCGTTATTGTTGTTGTTTTCAAAGACAAAAGAACAGATGGAGAAACATAATTCTAAAAAGTATAAAGTATATATTCTAAAAGTAAGTATATTTTTCATTAAAATTTGGACATCCGGACAATCAGATTTCATATGAATGGATTTCGTTCAAAAGTGGTTAGAAATATACAAATTTCGTGTATATACCACGTTGCCAATTTTATCTGTCTAGTTACTACAAACTACTGTCTTCCTTAACGAACAAGCAAATATTATTGCTGTTGTTTTCAAAGACAAAAAAACAGATTGAGAAACATAATTCTAAAAAGTATTATTTCGTTCAAAGTGAGCAAGTACGTAGAAATTCACAAAATCTCAAATAGAAATTCACTTCAAATATTTTGACGATCCAAACATTTTCACTTTTTTTATACAAGAAAGTAGAAGAAAAAAAGTTAAGGAATCTTATGATCCAAAGAAAATTGAATCTAAATCTCGGCACTCACTTGAAAATCCGATCGGCTTGGATCCGCACATTTTCTCTCCGCTCAGCAGCAAGTAATCCTTGGTGCAGTTCGGACTCTGCTCCAGATCCATCACATTGAAAAGGAACGTCACAGAACACACCGATCTCGACCGGCGGCGCACCGTGTACTTGCAGTCCACGTTCGAGCCATACCTGGCCGGAAATCCGGCCGATTTGATGACCGTGAGAGTCCGGCCTGTGGTTAATTCGCACTCCGTCACTTCGGGATCGCCGTCGGTCGGGGAGGCCCCACAGCAGCAGCATCCCGCCAAGAACACCAAGAGCAGGGTCGTCGTCCCGAGGAGTGCCATCTTCGTTTCTGGATGCCCGTGATGTGTCCGGGATGGTGATCCGGACTCTCCGTATCGATTGAGTGGAGTTGCCCGGATGCCGGAATCGATAGAATCTAGGGGTCTCGGTTGACGTTGAGTGGGTGAATCTGAACTGGAGAAGTTGGGTTTTGTATCGAGGGGAAGTCGTTGACGGGTTAGTGTGAGGGGTGGGGGACGTTTAATTTGGACGGGGTGATTTAGTGGCGGATAAAAAGGGGTTGGGCTTTTGAAAAAATCCGATGCCAGTTATTGAGGATATTGACTAGTCCGACTTTGAGAATTTTCAAGGGACTATAGTCTGGGTTCGTCATATCCGAAAGACTATAGTATAAAAAATAATAAAATAATAAAAATATCAAACTATTTTTAATTTTTATTTATTTATTTTGTAGAATTTTGTTTATAGCCTGGATTAGTATTTAATAATATAGAGAATATTCATTTCTTAAAACACGTTTCTCATGAAATTATATCCTTCTTTTTTAAAGTTGAAAAATGTTATTCTCATTGTGTACGCGAATTATACTGCGCAATTCATAGTGTGATTAATTAAAATAATAGGGCCGAAAGTGACACGATATTCACACACACATGAAGAAAAAAAGAAAAGAAAGTATATAATGGGGCTTAAATCAAGGTCAAAAAATGATGAAGAATTCTGAAAATGCGTTCATCCTTCCGCGTCTCTTTCCTTAATGAGATAGAATCGTCGAAAAGTGGATGTCTCAGAATACTAAAATGAACAGTACATATCTAGTTTGGTTCCAATAGCTTAAGAGTAATTATAAACATCGAAAATCTGTTTCAATAATTGAGTTAAAATGTGATACCGGCAGTTTGGGGTGGTAATGGATAAATAAAAATAAACTTCCATCAAGTTAATAAAGTTAACAATTTAAAAATATGTGGAGATACAAAACTAAAACAATTACAAATTGTATCCAAAAAATAAGTTTTGTTCTAAGTTAACTGTTCTGTCACAGAGGGCATCATGACGAAACAAGAACTAAGCTAGCGCAGACGATAATTGAGTACCATGACTTACGACGGTAGCAATTTCATTCGGATAGTGAAAAACGTTGCTGCGTAACACGAGAAACGAATTGCGAGTCACTTGGAAACTTACACAAACGTTTAAATACGCGTAACAGTGCGTTTTTTTTTTGTGGGAAAAGCGTTTAATGAATACGAAGATTCATCGTGAAATAGTGGCAGTCTTTGAGCCATATGCAATGTTAATTGTAAAATGATACTAGCATTTCGAAAACAGTCGCACAGACTTAATCGATGTGGAAAGGCAAGGAAGGGCAGCAACGGTGAGCACATCAGACAGGATGAAGAGGATGGAAGACATTATTCTCACCAGTCGCCGAGTGAGCATCGCTCACATTGTACAGGACTTAGGAATATTCGTTGGCAGTATTCATTCCCTTTTCCAAAGACGACCAGGTTCATACAACTGTTCTACGCTGACTCCAGGACCAAGGGGCGTTTATTGTAGCGTCAGCCTTATAAGCCAGATAATATCATTCGAACTGAAGGGTCCCTTTTGCTTGATCGGTATGTTATTCGGCTACAGGCCAAACGTCGCAGGTTCGTATCGCGACCTTCAATCGCTACATTGGTGACCCTGACAACGCAACCTTCTGCAACAATCGTGGCGCCATCTGCCCGCAGCAAAATCGTCAGACTGACTTGACGAAAGCTAAAAGCAAAACAAACAAAATCGTCAGACCCACTCGACGAGCAAGCAGCAATTCACCATAACACTTGGCACAATACAAAAATCGTTCGCTTCTTCGCCGACTCACTGGTGGAGAAGTACTGTAGCGTTAGCCTTATAAGCCAGATAATATCCTTCGAGCTGAAGGGTCCCTTTTGCTCGATAGGTATGTTACTCGGCTACAGGCCAAACGTCACAGGTTCGTACCGTGACCTTCAATCGCTACATTTATCTCTAGTCACAGCATCACACGATTAGTGCTACGTTCCGGCAACTGTCTCCAGCGACTGGGAGATTGCGTAATGAAATAGTGTGCTGTTGCGTGTCTCATATTACATTGTAGTCAATTAAGTACTTATGATATAATTGCTTGACTGCAACTTACTTTTTGAACGTCCCTAGTAAATGAGGGGCTTCCTGGAATACATTGCAACAAAATATCCTAACTCACTACTGCTGTCCAAAATCGATTTCCTTGAAGTATTCCGAGAAATTAAATTAATTACTAGTTTCAGTTTGCAGGGATGTTTCACCATTTTCTATCAGCATTCCGAAAGCAGGATTGTTGAGAGAAGGGAAAGTGATCGTGCAAAAAGAACTTATGTCGTTATCAGCATTAAGGAGAATAGGAAGGTTTTGAAAAATTCGGAATAGTTAGACAACAAGTAAAAAATTGACGAATGAAATTTTTTTTTTAAATTTCAGTTTTGTACAGCTAAATTCCAATACATTTTCATGGCCAATACATTCATGGCGAGGTATCGGACTTGAAATGATGAAATCAGATCCTTTTTGGTGTAGACTCTCTTTGGGGCAAGATTCAGAAGTTTAGAAAAAGAACGAACAAGAGAAAGCGATCTAATAGTACGATCGAACAGAGAGAAAGCGATCTAATAGTACGATCTAACAGAGAGAAAGTGATCTCTTGGGAACAGGATAACCAAAGTAAAGATCAATGAAGAGGTTTTTGCTTAAGATCCCTTTAGGATAAAAGCAGGCAATACTTTTAGTATTGAAATGATTCCAGGATATGACGTATCATTCCTCAGAAGATGCATTTTAAAAAAAGATTTTGAAGAATGCATCTGTCAAGATGAAATTGTGATGTGGTTTAAAACGTGCAAAAATTATTTTCTAAATTTTCATTTTCATTGGAATTGCAAAAATTAATTTTATATTCTAATTTTGCTGTGTTGTTGTTGTTTTCGAAACTTGATTTGTCCAGTACATGAAATCAAAATTAAATATATCCAATTACCATTTTGCTATGACTGCCAAAGGCCGTACTGGCATGATGGTGAGGTCTCGGCTCGTGAGCCTTTGGGTATTAGGTTCAAGACCCGATTTCAGCAAAGAAGTAACGTGTAAGGGGGTCTGCTGCGTGTTAAATCTGTCATGGCCTAACGTCCTTCCACTGGTGTGGAATGGAGTGGAGAGGTGGATGTCAGAGTAGGTGTCATCATCGTCATATAACCGTGGTTCTAAATTACGAGGTGCGTCCCAAAACAACCCTAGTGTTGCTTTACAAGAGAACGTTGATATAACTAAATGAAAGCATAACTGTCAACAAAAGATTTTCAGTCGATTTTCTTGAATGTCATTGATTGAAACCTTGAAATCGATTGTTAATTTAAAGAAAAAAACATACAGGAACGTAGCAGTATGCAAGTGTGTGTTCGTATATGTCATGTCTTGACAAAGAACCTCCTTTCGAGCGTGTGTGTTTCCTGGTGGAGAATCTCCCTGTGTGTGCGAGCTTGCGTATTTGTGCATATGTGTGCTTTCTAAGTAATAGGTTCTCTTTTGATAAAAGTTTTAATTTAGATTTCGCAATTTTTAAAGCAACACATTTGCAGACCTAAATATCATGAAATATAATTTCTAACTTTATTTAAAGCATTTTCCTTCTAGAAGCATATAATATAGCTTACGGCGAAACAGTAGCTTGTCGATCAAAACTAAAGCGAACAAATTGTATCGGATATTAATTTCTGTTAATTAAGCACTATTTGATTAAGACAGCAAAAAAATATTAATTCTTACATTATTTAAAATATTTCTTTAATTCTAAGTGTAAATCTATCTCCGACACTTTAGAAATTAGACAGTTGGACAGAATTAGAGGGGATAGAGCCTGCATATTGCTCTATCTTCATGGGGATCTGACACTGTATACCTTCTGTATTGACTCAAACATCACAAAATTTAAGTCTTTACATTACTTTAAAAATATTAAACTCCAAATATATGTCTATTTCCAAAATTTTAGCCATTGACTATGTGACCGCAATTAGAATGCCCATGGATTTATCTCTGAATCAGGTATTATATCTGTATAGATTCAAATAACAAAATATAAATCATTAAATTATTTAAATCATTTTACTATTTGAACATTTACCCAGTGCTTAGACGATTAGAGTAGCATGAATTTATTTTCTGTAGAAACAGACGTTGTTGAATCAAATGTCCAGATGTGCTGATTGGCTCAAAAATAGCGAACAATAAATGAACTTTTAATTCATTTAAAGAATTATTCCAAATGGAACTGAATACCTAATTTTTACGATTTGAAAACTAAATACCGGGCTAATATTAAAAAATACAGGAATATACTAAAAATTTTCATAATAATGTCTATGTCTAACGGTTTAGAAATTAGCTATTGGATCATGATTAAAGAGGCATACACATATACTAAAAAATGTGCATAATATATATATCTAAAGATTTAGAAATTAGTTATTGTATCCCGATTATATGTACCACATATTTCGAATAATAATGCCTATTTCTAAAGGTTTATAAATTAGCTACTGTGCCACGATTAAAGAGTACATATACTACAGAATTTATTCAATAATGTCTATCTCTAAAGATTTAGAAATTAGCTACTAGGCTAAGATTAATGAATACACACATATACTAAAATATTTGAATAATAATGCCCATCTTTACCGATTTACAGATTAACTAAATAGTATACATCCATATACTAAAAATATACATAATAATGTCTATCTCTAACGGTTTAGAAATTAATTACTGGGTCAAGATTAAAGAGTGCACACATATACTACAAAATTCGAGTAATAATGTATATCTTGAACGTTTTAGAAATCAACTACGATTAAAAAATACGATTATGTACTACAAAATTCGATTAATAATGTATATCTCTAACGGTTTATAATTTAGCTACTGGGCTACGATTAAAGAATACACTCATATACTACAAAATCCGATAAATAATGTCTATCTCTAATGGTTAAAATTAGCTACTGGGCTACGATTAAAGAATACACTTATATACTACAAAATTCGAGTAATAATGACCATCACTAACGGTTTAGAAGTTAGTTACTGGGCTAATATTAAAGACTACACACATGTACAACAAAATATGAATAATGATGTCTATCTCTAACGGTTTAGAAATCAGCTACTAGGTTAAAATTAACGAGTACACGCATAAACTAAAAAATTATATACTAATATTTATTTCTAATGGTTCGGAAAATGGCTACTGGGTCAAGATTAAAGAGTACACAATTGCACTTAAAAATTTGAATAATGATGCCTATCTTTAACAGTTTAGAAATTAGTTACTGAGCTAATATTAACGAGTACACGATTGTGCTAAAAACTTTGTATAATAACATCTATTTTAAATGGTTTAGAAACATACAACTATATTTGTATAATACACGGATATAAAATTTACTGAGGAACTGGATTAAAGTCAAAAAGGCGAGAAACAGTACCTTTTTCAATATTTAAACGTCCCCTTTACCGAAGATTCCTGAGACAGATAATAAAATTGTTACTCGGGGGAAACGATCTTTGAAAAATTCGTTCCTCGTAATTGGAAGGCAGTAATTATCCATTACCCTGCACAGCCTAAAATCTGATGCCATTCGGTGTCTGAAAATTTCGTTAAATGAAAATTTCTGCCCGGAAAATTGTCATATCCCATTTTGCAGATGACTGCGCAGTTCATACTCAGGAGGCACAATTCGGTAATGATGTCTTTAAAATGG
Source organism: Argiope argentata (assembly GCA_026289955.1). NCBI lineage: Eukaryota > Metazoa > Arthropoda > Arachnida > Araneae > Araneidae > Argiope > Argiope argentata. Next base: position 1,100,086 of record JAOUZG010013621.1, on the reverse strand, counting down.
CAGAGTTTCGAATTAGATGAAGAATTTATTTAATTCTGGAAACTAATGAGATCATTTAGTTTGGTTTCGAATTATGAAAATGTATCGAAGATTAAACGAGTTGGTTTAATTAATGTCTCTCTAATTATTAATTCCGCATATTCCAACAGAAGATAGTGCAATTGTCGAAACATTTAGAAATAGTACAGGATATATTCCGACGAGTCAGAACTGCACCAGTCCAAAAAATATTTAGCTATTATATCTAGTTCAAATCCACTTTGAGCAAGACAGATGAAATTTGGTGTGTAGTCTCCACGCTAAATTTGTATATTTTTATCAAATTTTGAAAGAGATCCATTCCCTTAAAAAATTTGTCTGGTTTTTTTAAATAGAATTGAAAACGTTAGCTATAAAATTTAAATAGTAACACAAATGAAATTTATGTCGCTATTTAAATTTAGAGTGTAAATTATCTTTAAATTTAGTATCAAATCCAAAAATATAGGATTGACAATCCGTTTATCTGTTTGTACTTTCGAATGCATATTGTTGTTGTTGTTACTTATGTCACTTGACATATTAGTCAAGCCCCCTCCTGATGCAGCAGCAGATATAGGCCGAAAGGTTCTCTTGTTCTTGAAGTAGCGCCAACTAGGGCCAAGAGTACGACTTAGATACACACTCACCACATTTGCTTGCACAGACTCTTTTCTACAGGGGCATAATCACACATATCACAGATAGCACACAGAAGAACAACCATGCCCGAATCGGGACTCCAACCCGGGACTTCCAGAACACGAGGAAGCCGCGCTACCTCTGCGCCAGAAAGCAGGCCGAATGCATGTAATCGCATTAATTCAGAAATGTCACGACTTAGAAAGCAGTATTATTTTAAGTTTTGATATCCAAAATATAAATTTGGTTTTTTTTTTTATTTGAATCGAATCTGTTGAAATATTAACCCCCTGTCGGTCTATTTTTTTCATGTGCATATGAATACGAGAACTGAAAAATATAATGGTTTAAATTAATGGAATTTTGCATGTGACCTTGTTACTAAAATTGTAGCTATGAGTATTAAATTGATTTCTGTGAATCAGAAAAAAAGATGCTAAAATACATATTCTTTTTTTTTTCTTTCTGTGAAATGCAAAAGTTTAGGGCAGACCATTCCCGCTGATTTTAATTAGTAGTTAAAATAAATTCAACAGCAACAATAGAAAGCTTTGTAATTTTTTTCTAAATATTTAGATAAATAATCAAATTTTTGACCACCTGAATTCAAACAATTAAATAATAATAATTTCGGAATTATATCTGACTAGCAGTACCCACACATTTTGCCCGTGGAACAATATCCAAGTGGAAAAATTAGCTTTAAACTTAAGTCTGGTTCATTCTGTCTGTAATTCAATTTCAGTGAGATTTAAAGAGAAACGGTTACTCCGCTCAACAGAGAATTCTCCCTCCCCAAGTGTGGGCATTCTTTCTCAGATATTCGCTAATCGTACATTTAGATTAGTTATATTAACGTCCCGGTGTAAAGCAACCAGGGATAGACTCGAAAATGAAAAGAGTTAAATGAACAAAGGTAGGAAACCTTTACACCAAACCACAGATCTTAAATAAACCACGAAAGAAATCTGCCAGTGGTAGGTATATCAATATACACTGAAGTGACAAAAGTCATGGGATGACTGTTAATATCGTGTCGGTCCTCCTTTTGCCCGACGAAGTGCAACAACTCGACGTGTCATGGAGTCCACAAGTCGTTGGAAGTCCTCTGCAGGAATATGGAGCCATGCTGTCTGTATAGACGTCCATAATTGTGAAAGTGTGGATGGTGCTGGAGTTAGGGCACGAACGGACCTTTCGATGATGTCCCATAAATGCTCGGTGGGATTCATATCGGGCGATCTAGGTGACCAGATCATGCGCTAGAATTGTCCGGAATGTTCTTCAAACCAATCGCGAACAGTTCTGGCCCTGTGACATGGCGCATTGTCATCCATAAAAGTCCCATCGTTGTGTGGGTACGTGAAGTCCATGAATGGCTGCAAGTGATCTGCAAGCAGCTGAACATAACCATTTCCAGTCAATTATCGGTTTAGTTGCACCAGAGGACCGAGTCCATGCCATGTAAAAACAGCCCACACCATTATGCAGCCACCACCAGCTTGAACAGTGCCTTGCTGACAGTTTGTGTCCATGACTTCGTGGGGTCTGCGTCACACTCGAACTCTTCCATCAGCTCGTAACAACTGAAATCGTGACTCACCTGACAATGCCACGGTTTTCCACTGGTCTAGGGACCAGTCGATATGCTCACGAGCCCAGGAGAGTTGCTTCAGGCGATGTCGTGCCCTCAGTAAAGGTACTCGAGTCGGTCTTCAGATGTGATAGCCCAAGGAAGACAAATTTCACCGCACACTCCTATCGGACACGTCCCTCGTACGTCCCACATTGATTCCTGCAGTTATTTGACGAAGTGTTGCGTGTCTATTAACAATGACCATTCTACACAGACGTCGGCGGTCTCGGTCGTTAAGTGCAGGTGGTCGCCCACTGCGCTGTCCATGATGGGATGGGATGCCTGAAATTTCATACTCTCGGCACACTCTTGATACTGTGGATCTCGGAATGTCGAATTCACTAACGATATCCGCAATGGAATGACCCATGCGTCTAGCTCCAACTAACATTCCACGTTCAAAGTCTGTTGATCTCGTCGTGCCACCATAAATCACGAGAAACCTGTTCACATGTATAACTTAAACACAAATGAAAGCTCTCGAAAACGAACTGCGCATTTATACTTTTTCGCTGCGATACTCCTGCCATCTGTATATTTGCATATTGCTATCCCATGACTTTTGTCACTTCAGTGTATGTTGCCTGTGAGCATGCGGACACTTTAATTCCCCATATAATGAACCGTATGTAAAAGATTTTGATTTACAATGTTTTTATCATAAATATGTATATTGATTGTTTTAGAAGTCCATGCCAACTTTTTTGGGGGACGATTTTGCATCAGGAATGGTTGGTAAGAAATGAATAAGAAAAAAGACTTCACTGAGCCCATTTAATTATTTTTTCATTACTGATTTCCATTTTTTGTATCTAGTCATGATAATATGTTTTAACTCGAAATTTATACAGTGCTTCAACGTATAATTTATTAACAAAACAGACATTTTTTCAACTTATTTTCATTTTGATGAAATCAATTCCAATTGTCGTATGCGGAAAAGTACGAAGCACATACGTATTGAATTTCAGAAATTGTAATTATATACGTGTTAAATTTCAGAAAAAATTATTGGCTATGTGTTGTTCAACTAATTTGTGTGCAAGTAAGTGTTGTAACGCAAAAGCTCCAGTAAATCGTTTAGATTGATTTTAGTGTGTAGCATTCAATCAAAATATAAATCTACTTCGAATTTAAGCCGGCTCTCTGGCTCAGAGGTAGCGCGTCTTCCTCGAGTTCTGTGAATCCCGGGTTCGAGTCCCGGTTTGAACATGGTTGTTCTTCTGTGTGCTATCTGTGAGATGTGTAACTGTGCCCCCCTGTAAAAAGGGGCTGTGCAAGCAAATGTGGTGAGTGTGTAGCTAAGTCATACTCTAGGCCCTAATTGGAGCTACTTCGAAAACAAGAGACGCTCATTAGGTTTGAATCTACTGATGCTTTCATCAGCGGGGTTTGTCCAATAGCAAGTGCCATAAGTAACAACAACTTCTGATTTAAAACTAAATTTGTCTCCAAGTTTATTGTAGATATTCTCTCCTATTTATATGAACACGACAATTCAAAGGCGCTTGGAAGGAAATTGCGTGTTTTCTCAACGTTTTGACCAAATTGATGAAAATATTGTGTGTGTGTGTGTGTAGAACTTTATTTTCTTTATTAAAGTTAAATCAATAATATAAAGCACTTTCTAATAAAAGTAGATAAAAAAGTCGATAAGGAAACTATCCCATCGATTTAAACCATTCTTAGAACCTGCTTTTGATCTGATGATACTGCTGCATTTGAATGATGAGTCCCGATTTAGAAATCAAAGAAAAGATCACGATTCAAAATTATGAGGTCTCCGTTAAAATAACCAATGCATTATTTCAAAATGTAACATTAATATATTGTTTGACAATGAAATCTAAAACCCTTCGATCTTTTGCGCATGCGTTAGGATGGGTTTGATTGTCAAAATAGGGGTGAGAGGAAAGAAGAAAGGATGAGATATTTATATTTAAGAATAAGTGAATTCGGAGTATTCTCAGACTAAATTAAAATAAAACAATCAGGTCAGAAACGGTACGATACAAATATGCACGTGAAGAAAAATTGATCAAAAAGTATATAACAAAAAAAATGAAATCTGCTCTGCATATTTCAATGTATCATGTCTGAACATCATTTCTTGAACGGCCAAGCACCACTTACTCGTGCGAGTTAAATTATATTTTTATTCATTTTAATCGTTTCATTGAATGAGTCGCTTTAGTATCGCAAATGATCCAAAAAAACTTTGTCTCGCATTGATTGTTTTTAAAAGAATATCCCATTTCCTATTTATTTCATTTCATATAATCGCATGCTCAAAATTACATTTTTCAAGGGTTTTTTTGCTGGAGTCATTAACTTATTTTTTTAATAAGAGCTTTTGTAAATGCGATGGCAACGAGTTATTTAAAGCTGATTTTTTGGGCTGCTCTTGCATGTAATAAAATTTTTATTTTGCACCTACGGATTTTTGTTGACGCCAAAAAACCTCATCCCCAAAACAAAACTTTTTCTGATATGATAATAGGGCTGAAATCAAGGTCATGGAAAGAAGAAAAATTCTGGAAATTCGCTCATCTTGCTGCATGTCCCCTCTTAATGAGATAGAATTGTTGAAAAGGGGTTGTCTCAGAATACTGAAACAAACAGTATATAGAGTCTACGAGTCCTATGAAAATCGAATTTTCACTAATCGGCCAGTTTTGGTCGCAAGAGAGTCTATTTTCTTTAAAATGTCTT
>JAOUZG010013621.1:1072605-1085905 GCA_026289955.1 Argiope argentata | reverse complement strand
ATACACTCTTTGGTATGAAAATAATAAGCCTAAATTCTATAAAGTGGTAGTTGGATCCCAACTGCAAAACTGCATTCCTTTACATTTCACAAAATCACAATTTGTCAAATTACTTTGTATATTAAGTACAGTATTGTATCATGGATAAGAGGTTGTATCACATTGTAATACTCTCTTTGGTATTAAATTATTAAGCCTAAATTCTATGAAGTAGTAGTTGGGGCCCAACTGTAAAACTGCCTTCCTTTACATTTCACAAGATGGCAATTTTTCGTCATTAATTTGTACATTAAGTACAATATTGTGTCATTGATAAGAGGTCGTATAACTTTATAATAACTCTTTGGTGTAAAATTAATAAGCGTAAATTCTAAAAAATGGTAGTTGGATCCCAAATGCAAAACTGCATTCATTTAAGTTTCACAAGATCACAATTTTCCGAAATTAATTTGTATATTAAGTACAGCATTGTATCATGGATATGAGGTCGTATAGCTTTGTAATACACTCTTTGGTATAAAATTAATAAGCCTAATTTCTTAAAAGTGGTATCTGAATACCAAATGCAAAATTTCATTCATTAACTATTCGCACTAATTTAATAAAGAATATTCAAAGAAAATGCAATCTTGCATACAAATTCCAGAAAAAAAATTAATTCCAAGATTTCAGTGACCAAAAATGTCAGAAATGTTGGCATTCGAATTTTGAAAAATGATCATCCGCTGAATCTGCCGTCGTCTTTGAAATTTCAGTCAAGGTCTGCAGAACTAAATATATCTACCGTGATGCTTGCCGCAACAAATGGCGAAAGGGTTTCCTACCAAGAAAATGACTGAGACAGAAAAAAAGAACAAAAAAAAAAAAAAAGAATGGGAAGAATAAAAAACGTGAGAATAAAAAAACAAAGAGTGAAAGAGTTTTTCTAGAATCATCTCGTAGTACCTTCTAAGCGCGTAGGGAATTTCATTCTGAAAAAGTCATTAGATGCCCACTTACCGATGGCGGTTATGGTTATTGCTTAGGAAATGAGGTTTATGTTGATTCATTTTGGCGGGAAATCAAAGTAAACTTCGAGATCGTTCTGGAAAAGTGACGTTGAGTAGATTTAATGTCAACGGGAACACGCCTTGAGTAACTATCTTACTTAGAAGGTGTTGAACATAATGTTTGTTCGTTTAACATTATTTACTTCAAAAGAAATATTACATAGTAATATAAGAACGCATTTCTTTTGAAAGATTTATTTGAATTGTTAGGAAAAGCTGTTGCCAAAATTCTAGAAGGTCAAAAAAATTTCAAAAGCTGAATTTTTGTGAGTTAAACAGGTGTTAAACATTGTGTCAAAGAGAATACTTTTTTTACTAAACAAAGCGATAAAAAATGCATAGTTCCTTTAAGTATTTTTTTTCTTTTGTTTTAAAAAAGTGACACGATATTTTAAAAGTGATTGCTTCATCACTTTTAAAATATCGTGTTTAAAATATCGTTTAAAACTGAAAAAAACTATTTGTCGTTTGAAAAGATTTTGGGATTGTTTGGAATTTTTCAAGCTGTTTGGAAAGAATTGGGAATAGAATTCTTTTACAAATTCCAAAAATTGTTCTTTTTTTCGTAGATTCAATTAAGATCTTAGATATTACTGCTGTCTCACATTTGGAAAAGTTCTGGTAAAAAATTGTATTTTTTGTTAAACATAAAGATTGCTAATTTGACTTGAAACGAAAGGAATTAGAATGCATTTAGGAAGTTTTGTTAAATGAAAATTATTCTTAAAATTTTAGTAGTAATGTAATGGCAACAGCAGTAAAAACATTCTTGAATATGAAATGTGGGTTTATCATCAACTAAGTTATTTATCCAATGTATAAAGGTTATTTTATATTTAAAAATATTGTGTTAATGATGTATATTTAAACCTGGCGTATGCTTATTCTTTCATAGGCTTATTTATTTTTGCTTGTTAGTGCAAATACAGTTTTTTCGAACAGTTTTAAAATTTGTCCCCAAAATAACATAAAGCAAATACAAATTTAACATAATTTTGAGGAGAGTATATCAATTTTGAGCAATAAGTACAAAACTTTTAAATCAAAAATATCAATCTGGACTAATTTTTTATTCAAAGGATTTATAAATAAAAATTATCTAATAAGAAACAGTTAAGAAAATGTAAGATTTATTTTATGCTAGAGTTCGTACGCATGGAAATTTTGATGTCTATATGTGAGAACTGACAGTCTAATCACAATGTAAAATGTTATCAAAACCGTACGCATGCATAAATTTTCAACGTCAATTGGAGCAACGCAAAGACGTGCATTTTAGCATCAGTTGAGATAACGCAGTGCAGATTGGAAAATTTTAATTTCAATTCATCTATTTTATTTTTATTCAAAAGCACTTCTGAAGGAATCAAAAGATCTATCAATTAACAATGTTTAATTTTAAATTTATTATACACAACGAAAACAAACAGAATCGTTTGAAATAATCGGTCGAAAATATGTTACGTCTAACCTCATTAGCGAGGGGGAAAAAACTACTTAAAAGCCTTGTATTTGAAGCTATAAAGGTACTTTTAAAAATGTAATGGAAAATGATGAAAATAGGCAAAAGGAATATGTACAGCAAGAAAAAAAAATCAAGAATAATGAACAGGAAATATCGAATTATATTAACACACGAACAGCGTAAGAATAAAATTAATAAACTTTCCTTTAGAATAGTAAGATAATATTACAATGAAAAACGAAAACAGAAAAATGAAAAAAAACCCGATTAGATGTTTTAATTTTTTTTATTCTGATGAAAGAGGCTTTCTGTTGGGAAATAATACAGTAAATCACAAAGAATTCCATTAGATAAGATAATATTAAAAGAATACCGGATATAGAAAAATAAAAAAACGATTCAAAAAGCTCAAGCAGATGTTTTCAGATTTTTATTTTTTGGTGGAAAATTTAGTTTTTAATTAATAAAAAATTAACCACTCAATTAACAGAAATAAAAATTAGCCTATGTTCTTCTGTAGACTACAATCTATCTCTGTGCTAAATTTCATTGAATTTCCTTAAGTCGTTCTGGCGTGATTGAACCCCATCATCCATCCATCCAAACTTTCACATTTATAATAATAGTAGTATAGAAAACAAACGTTTCTAAAAAATTCAAATCTTTCTTCTAAAAAGAAGTGTGCCGTAAAAAAACCCTGCTTTTCAGTCATTCTTTAGTATAAACGAAATGCTTTAGATGGCATGTTTCTCGGAGTACCTAGCCCCGGTCAAGGGGCATATACCTCCGGTATAACAAGATGTTGTAGTTCACATGGTTTTCAATCGATCAGCGTGACCATCTTCGATGGATCATGAACAGGATCGAAAGCATTCACAGCAGATGGAGAGGTGAAAGTTGCTTGACGAAGCTAAGGTTCTCATTGAATGTCAGACTGAGTGGGCGTGACAACAGAAATGGGGAAATGCTGCGTTAGGTTTTGAAGGAAAGTAACAGTATTGACGTTAAATGAAAGTAAAGAAATATAAAAATTGAGTGGAAACAAAAATAATTTAAAGAAGAATATTACGAGGTCTTTTGATTCTAAAATTAGGTTCATATTTAGGAATGGAGAGAATTGCTTCATTGTCGTGTGAGTCTAAGTTTTTGAAGAATTTAATCGCTAGTTTTTTAATAAATTTTTTAAGAGGAGGGAGATCTAAAGCTTTATGCATATTAGTATTTGGCATGTACCATTTACATATACAGAATCTGCGTATTAAATTGCTTTGTTGTAGTTCAACTATTCTTAAATTTGATTTTGCAGCATAACCCCAAACCGGACATGCATATGTTAATACCGGACGCAAATAGGCAGTGTAAATAAGTATTTTATTATCCCTAGACATTTTGGAGTTTCGAGAAATTAATGGGAAAAATTTACGAGTTAGGTCTCGAAACTTATTTTTAATATAAATAAAGTGGGGACGCCAAGAAAGTTTGTTGTCTAAAATAACACCTAAATACTTACATTCCTTAGACCACGGGATTTTTTGATCTTTAATTTTGATGGGGCGGAATTCTTTATAAACATGGTTTTTGGTAAACATTATAGCTTCAGTTTTACTGGGATTAATTTCAATTTTCCATTTTGCAAACCAGTCTTCAAGAGTTTTGAGATGTCTAGTGAGGGCTATACTAATGAAATTTGGATTTTTATTTCTGGCTAGTATTGCTGTGTCGTCGGCATACAAGCTAATAATGGTGTTGAATTGTTTTGGGATGGCGTTAATGTATAATGAAAATAGAACTGGTCCTAGTTTGGAGCCCTGCAGTATAAACGAAATGCTTTAAGTTATTGAACATTTATATGTATAGAAATGTATGAGTCATATATGCAATAATAAATAATAGAATAATCCGTTAACCATCTGCCGTCCAAATATAATACGTAGACAGCATTAAAATTATAATATTTTTTTCCGTTGCAATGAATTTATTTCTACGGGCGACATCAACTCAACTTCATGGCCTTGTAAAAACAGTAATAATCAACATAAGAAAATAAAACTTTCAAAAAAGGAATTTAGCCTTGATTCAAGTATTGAAAAGCGAAATGATTATTTTCATTATCTTTTTAAAAGAAATAAACTCGTTGCGATTTTTTTATGTGAAGCTAACTTGTGGCTTCTAAATTATTTATAGTTATTATTCAACCGGCTGAGGAAATAATTATTTTCTCAGCCAGTTGAAACTCTTAAGTTTTTTCAGTCTAAAAATATCTTTTCCTGTAGCAGCGTTTGTATTCAATTCTGTTTAGTGGATGTTACAAAGTATTATTCCATTTAAAAAAGTATTCCAATACATTTCCTTTTTTTTTTCTTTTTGGAAAATGTTTCATTAATATTTCAAAGACCTGTCAATAGTGAATTCAATCATAAATATCCCATGTTACGCTTTTTTATTTGTATTAGTCATCACGAACAACAGAATATATTTTTGCAAAATGATTGATTTTTTTAGTTCACTCGGATGCCTGATCAAAAATAAGACGCGTTTAAGTTTCTTTGTGTTTTATGGCACAAAAGTTATTTTTGACTAACATTGCCACTCTTATGGTATTAAAATATCTGTATTATGAAATCGAATTTTTTTTATAAAATTGAAAGATAGAACGTCTGTGAAATCCAAGTGTTTAAAATTTTAAGAGCCATAAAAAAATCGTAGCTATAATGTAAAATATAGCCCAATATTAGAAAGCGTGGCTAATATTATATATCATTATAAGAAAACAATAATTTTTAAAAAGCTAAATGGGTCAATTTATATATATATATATATATATATATATATATATATATATATATATATATATATATATATATATATATATATATATATATGTGTGTGTGTTTTTATATTATAAAAAAACGAAGAAATCGTGTTGAAGTATTAAATACGAGAATACCCCAGTTTATTTAGGATGATCTTATAACTTTACATTAATGATTCCACATGGCACAACATATCAAACCAAAGACATCAGCACTGAACAGCATGATATATCAATAATAGCATAGCATTCTAGCGTAATTAATGATTCTATGGTAGATGGTAGACTTTGCATGATTCTACTCATAATATTATGAATCATTAATAGTGATTATCTGCCATGCTATTCATAACGTAGTAAAGAGATTTACATGATTCGTAGATGTCAAACTGAAGATTTCCAAACCTGGTTGTTAAAAACGATGTACTGAAATGTTTGTCATTTTATTTTTATCACGCACGTGCTATCAAGCATTAGTCATGTCGGAAGTTGAGTGAGTAATGTGACCAGATGTATATATTATTATTATTATTATTATTATTTGAAAAAAATGTAATAATGTTTTTCAGTGTATGATCCTTTTTGTTAAAGTAAAGTTGATAAGTTTTTTACGCTTCGAGTCGTTTACATTTTGCATTGAAAGTTTTGAGTTTTAACACTGGGAATGATCATTTAGTGGCATGGTGATTATGGCAAGAAAAATGAAGGCTCTAGAAAATACAAGAATTAGTTCTTATCTCTCTGAAGAACAGCAATCCTCGATTCTTCTGAAAGATTTTGTGCAATGCCATATCCTATTGTATAGCTATATAAACCTGAGAAACTGTATCTGTCATTTTGTTTTTGTTACTTATGATACTTTCCAAGGGCAAGTCTCGCTGAAACATCAGCAGATTTTAAGTCGAAGATAAGCGTCTCTAGTTTCAAGTAGCGCCAACGAGGACCAAGAGTACGACTTTACTTACGCACTCTTCACATTCGCTTGCACATCCCCTTTTTACAGGGGGCACAATCACACATCTCACAGATAGCACACAGAACAACCATACCCTGATCGGGATTCGAACTCGGGACTCCCAGAACATAAACAAGACGCGTTACCTCAGCGCCAGAAAACCGAATGACACTTTGTTCGTAGTGCAAACTGGTGGGTTTAGTATTTAATTAGCCATTTACTGTCAGCTTATACTGTTAAATTCTGCTTATATCATTCTTTGTGTATATCTCGGTTGTGTTTTTGTAAATTGAACTTCAAGTTTTTAGAATATTTATGAAATAAAGTGTCTTTTTCCATTACTAGACTTAATTTAACTTAAACTATCTGATGATTTTCAAAGAAATATTAATCAAGCGAAGTACAATACTAACTATCATTATTCGCTAAGAGGACTATCATATTCTATGAGCAAGAATTTAATACTATTTAGTTCTCTTAGTATGGCTCCGTACTGTGAAAGAACAAAAGCAGTATCCTTCTGAAGTAAATTTTTTAATTTCGTCGAAGATATGATTTTAAAATTTTTTAAGTAAATTATTTACTATTTGATTATTTCATTCAATAAATATGGGGTGGAATAGTCTGATATTTTGGGCGTTGGATTCGCATTCCTTGAACTGCGAGTTTGAACAGGCCAACCGAAGACTCTCCGTGTGTATCGGACGTTACACCAGTCGTGGTCACAAAGTTCTCCATATCGAGAGTAATACCACTCTGAGTACTGGGTCAAAGGTGATCGTTCTCTGTTCCAGATCTAAATTACGATCTGTGGATGAATGAATAACATGCATGAATGAAGTCCGCCCCTAAAAAGGGTTTGTGGCGTATGTGAGCGAAAAGTCAGACTCCTCTCCTCGGGTGCACAAGGGTCCATACGCTCAATAGCTACTGAACTTCTTCCGTTGAAAAGCGAAACACGAGAACAACAGCAGCAGTTCAATTATTATTTCGTAACTTTATTTCTGTATACATGCTGAAAATTTAATTCAGCTGGATACTGTGGACAAAATCATTTGTTACTCATGTTGAAATTATGCATACATTAGAAGGGAAAGATATATTTTATTAGAGTGAATCGGTTTGGGAAAAAAAAATTAGATTTGAAAAAGAGAAATTAAGCCTCTTTTTCAAATCGTTCCCAACTTTGCACATGTTATTTTATTTTCGTTATTTTTTAACTTGAATCTATTATTAAAAAAAGATTAATTATTAAATATCATCAAATGATATTTTAGCAAAAAAAATTAGTTAGTTAACACAATGAATTATAATACAACTGCAGCAATTGGATGAAAAAAGGCTTTAAATAATCAGAAAAAAGAATGGCAAATTAACAAAAAAAAAACGAAGTCTAATTTTAAAAAATTTGACACTTCTTTTCTCTCTGAGTTAACAACCTATAGAATTAAAACCAAATTTTTAATGCAATTTGTTAACTATAGTGTTAAAAATTTAAAATGTATTTTGCACATTTTTATTTATTTAGTTTCAAGACAAACAATTTTAACTCGATTTGAGATTACAAGTCTCGTAAACAATCCCAAATAAACCTACCAGATTATTTTCACCTGGATGCCGCTAAACAAAGATCCTTTGTAATGAATCTGGCAGCAGTGTTTGCCCGAATTTTTAACACCTGCCTAAAAGTTTCCTTCCGGAATGAAAATACATTAAAAAACGAATAAACAAGAGCTCTTTTTGTCATCAAAATCTAGGGGGAGTGAAATCTGCTGTGAGGATTAATTGAACCATATTAAAGGATATTCTCTTTTTCTGTGATCTCACCGAAATTTGTATTAAGAGGGAAAAATGGCAGTCAATATTCAGAATCATGGATTTTCTGTTATTTCCAAACTTCGTTTCCAATAAATTCGTAGTATTCATAATTCTTAATTTGCTGTACAGAATAAAAATCGTTTCATAAGCAATCGAAAATAATCGAAGTTTTATGCCATTTTATTTTCTATTACTTTTTTAAATGCTGCTTTCCCACTTTTCTATGTAAGCAATTTCTAACAATAAGCTATTGGAATAGATATTTTAGCATTGATATTCCAATAAGCTATTGGATTAGATGTTTTAGTATAGTTATTCCAATAAGCTATCGGAAAAGATATTTTAGAATAGATATTCCAATAAGCTATTAGAATAGATATTTTAGAATAGATATTCCAATAAGTTATTGGAAAAGATATTTTAGTATAGATATTCTAATAAGCTACTGGAATAGTTATTTTAGTATAGATATTCAAATAAACTATTCAAATAGATATTTTAGTATAGATATTCCAATGAGCTATTCAAATAGATATTTTAGTATAGATATTCCAATAAGCTACTGGAATAGTTATTTTAGTATAGATATTCATTTCTGGAATATCTAGTAAAATTTGCCAAACCAGTGCGTTTTTGGTTAAGCTGTATCTTAATAGAATGAAACATGCTTTTTGAATTCTTTCTCTTTCATCAAATCCAAAATTAGTTTCTGATAACTATATTGGTATAAAAATCACTTACTGTGTTTTATTTATGTCACTTTTCATGCTTTTCAGTTATTTCTTTCACATATTCACAATTGTCAAATCCAATTGATGGATCCTGACCACGATAAGCTTTTAATCAGTTCAATAGACTGGGAATGTATGGCATAGGTATACTCCGTCCCGGCCGAAGCAGTTCGGATATAACGATGAGCTGCCACAAAGCAACCCCCACCGAGCACGGAAATGCAGGTTAATCAGCTTAATTTTCATAAAACAATTCAAAGAACCAGTTCGGAAAAAGATACGATTATAAATTCTCAAAAAAAAACACCTTGTCTCCAAGTATAGTAATTATCAATCATTTCAACAGTTATTAGAGGAACATAAAAATGTAAACAAAGTTAACTAAGAAAATGCAGTTAAAAAGAAAAAGTATAAAAGAACTATACGCAAAGGAAGCTCTTGGCAACCCAAAAGCAAATAACATATATACAAAATAAAGTTTCCGTATGCAATATAGACGTAAGAAAACAAAAGTCAAAGCAAAGAGTAATTTCAATCGTGCTCCACGGATTCCAACTGCCAACCAAGATTATTGATAATTTCGGAAGCACTTGCCCTAAAGAGAGGGAATTTTAATAGAAATTTGATGTTCAAATTTCTCCAGCCTAATTGCCATGTTGAGCGGGTCTTTTCCCATAAATCCCAATCCTGTATAATATGATGAAAGGTTCCAGAAGATTTGCCGCATCTGCACTTGTCAGATTTTCCTGGGAAGACTGGGAATGTATGAATAATTGTAAGATACGAATGTATTATTGTAGATTTAGAAATCAGCATGATGTTTTTATGCCCATGATGTCTCCATTGGGCCAAGAAATTTAAAACTTGAAATCCAATAATCAATGAAAAAATTTCTGGGGTCTGAATGTTGAGAGAAAGTAATGTATAGAAATTAATAATAGAGAGAAAGTAATAAAATCAAAGATAAGAAGTAGTATAATTGTTACAAAAATTCGAATTTCGGGATATGAATGAGAGATCACCATGCTTGAGGTCTTCATAAACCCCAAAAAACGCATTCTTACCTCCTCAAATACAAAGCATAAAGAAAATACTACAATTGTCAAAATTCGAACTGGAAATTTTAATTAACTTCCTTGAGTCAGATCTCCCTCAGACTGAAAAATATTTTTTGGCAATATGTCCTTGTATCTGTATGTGAACTCGACAGTACAAAAGCACCCAGAGAAGTGAAACTGAGTATGAGCTCTTGATATCAAATTTGTAATTTTTTAAAATCAAATTTTGAATGAAACGCATTTACAGGAAGTTCGTCAGCCTGATTGTAAGAGAAAAAACGAGCGCCAAGCACGATGACTGTAAGTCATTTCGTCAGCGGGCTTATCTATGACATGCACCATAAGTAACAACAACTCTTACAGAGTTAACGTATTAATGCAAAATAAAATGTGGAAGACATAAATAAAATGTGGAAGACATTAATAAAATGTAGAAAACATTAATATAATGTGGAAGACATTAATAAAATGTGGAAAACATTAATATAATGTGGAAGACGTTAATAAAATGTGGAAGACGTTAATATAATGTGGAAGACAATAATATAATGTTGAAGACAGATTAAGTACTCGTATCTAAAGGATAAATGTGTTTCAAATTTTAAATCAAATCAGTAAAAATATTGATCGTTCTTTGATATCGTTCAAAACAACAATAATTCAGATTAACGAAATTTTGTTGTTAAAATTTTAGTTATACATTAAATTTTATTAAAACTGCCTTCAGAAAGACAGTTAAAACGTATAATCAATTTTCTTCACTATATTGCGAAGTACAAAACACTCATGAGAAGGACTATGAAAATAAAAATATGAGCATTCACGCATTCTCATGGTGACCCATTTTATGCTAGGGAAAAAATACATATAATACATTTATCTGAGAGTATATAAGATATTTTTGGGAACACGATTCCGAATTGTTCTTATACATTATTTTTTTAAAAAAATTTTCAGAAATATTCTATAAGTGAAATAACGTTTTTATGTACATTATTCCATTTACAGTCTCATACAAGTTTTTGACAAGGGAAAGAAATCTCTAGAGCTTCGCTAATAAACAACTAATCACTACTGATTTAATTAACTTAAATAATGCCTTTTAAATTAAACATTCGATAATAATACCTCTTGCATTAAATATTCAAATAATATTAACAAAGAATTAATTTCAGGTTATGCTTTTTTTACACTTGTAAAATGTAACCACTTTATTTGAATGAAGAAATCTATTTGTCCTTAATTTAAGCCATTTTGAATAAACCAGTTCTATCAACGTCATATTGTCGAAATTCTCCTGGTTGTAATATTTTGTTTCAGCAAAACTCACGCTCAGGTATCAAATTGAGAAAAGGTGGTGACTTCATATAAATTCATAATTATGTTTGAAAAATTTCTCATGGAGATATTGATTCGAGAAAGTTGCTTTACATAGAGTGAAATTCATAATAGTTTTTAAAGGAACACTCGGATTGCTTTTTATTGAATTTTTTCGTTTGATTGTCATTGACATCTCCTAAATCCATCGTCAGTGGAAATACTTAAATAAGGAATCAGGATTGTTTTGTCATGTCAGAACATGATGTCGTTTTTGAGATAAGGTTTTGACATCCACAAAAATCCGTAGACGAAAAATAAAAATTTTATTATTGCAAGATCATCTAAAAAAACAGCTTTTAATAACGCGTTTCCATCTCATTTACAAAAGCTCTGATTAAAAAAATTAGTTAATAATTACACCAAATAAAATCTAGAAAAATGTCATTTTTAGCACCGTGATTATATGAAATGAAATAAATAGGAAATGTGATATTTCTTTAAACAATCAATGTGAGACAAAGTTTTTTTGGATCGTTTGCAATACTTAAAGTGACTCATTCGATGAAACGATTAAAAGGAATAAAAATATAATTTAACTTGCGCGAGCACGTGGTGCTTGGCCGTTCAAGAAATGATGTTCTGACATGATACAAAGAAATATCCATAGCAGATTTCATTTTAATCTTTTTCCTCTTTATTTTCTTTTCCACAAGAGGAAAAAATGAACACAAAGAACCACATCTGAATGTTTTTAATGAAAATACCGATCAAAATTCAGAATGTTGAGTCTGAAACCTTTTTAAAACTTTTACCACGGATATTTTTTAAAGTAATCACTTTAACTTAAACTATTTGTTATACATCTAAAAGAAAATTAGAAATTCTTTTAAGTTAAATAGTTTATTCAAAAATGTACGAAATTTTTTGATTGTTTTTCTATATAGTATTCATAATCATCAAAAAATTCGAATTCCTGATTTTAACGAATTTGCATGTTTGTGAATATAACGCACTACTGAATTCGAAAAACACATTTTTGAAATTTTTTTCAATTTGTCTTGGAACATGATAGTTCGAAATGTTTGTATAAAATCTGGTATTTGTAATTTAGCCATATTTGTAGATTTTTATTTAAGTTTGAAGAAGCCATTTTGATAAAATATGGCTACAGGATTATGTTAACAAAATAATTGGAAAATAGAGAGCTAAATGGATAAAATTTGGTACACATATTTAACATCTAAAGTGTCCATAAGTATCAAATTTGGAGCCAAATTTATCAAAGAGTTGACCATATTTTCTACGAATATGTATTTTCACAAGAATAAAAACTCGATAATTCAAAAGAGGACTGATTGAATATTTGAAATTTTTTGTGTAATTTTGCGACCACAATTGTAGTTATTTATCATATTTTCGTTTTATATATAGTAGAAAAAAGTAAGTATTCGATTTTCTAATACCTAGTTTGCAATTAATTGTTATAAAAAAATTTTAAACGATGGCATTCTAATATATTGTTTCTTAATTATTAATTCACAAATATGTTTAATGGAGAGAGCGCAAGAAAAGTACGGGGAGACAATTCCGGCTGATGATGTATGAGAAAAATAACTTTTGAAATCATTAAAAAAATCCGATTTTGAACAGTTAATGAATTTTCATTAACAAATTGAAGGCGGATAATAGAAGTTGTACTCCCTTTCCATGTTTAAAAAACAAACAGTTTTGGTTTCCATCCTTTTTTGGTCTGAAATTCATTTAGTATGTCTGTTCATTTGTGAAAATGATAACTCAAAAACTTAATACTTTAATGGCATCCTCTAAAAATGAACATAATATGAGAATGAAATATGTGAATAGATTCTAATGTAAACCTTATTTTGTCATCAGCGTATTGTATTTTAATCATAGATGAAATCTATATTAATTAAGAATTTTAATTGATGAAGCAGGCTAACGGATTTTAGTAATTTCTAAGATCACTTTAATATTTATTAATCTCAAGTTTTGTTAGTCTTTTGCTTTGTCAGAATAATTTAAAATAGTGCTTTTAATTTATATATATATATATATATATATATATATATAT
>JAOUZG010013621.1:1061526-1071615 GCA_026289955.1 Argiope argentata | reverse complement strand
ATATATATATATATATATATATATATCATAAAAATTTTTTTTTCTTTTGTATTGCAAAATTTAGCAATACTTTCTTTAGAAAAGAAGAATTCTCTAAAATATGCTCAGTTAAAGAAAAGAATACAATAAAAAATGATGTTCTAATTAGAAATTTATTTTTTTTACATAGTACTTTGAAAAGGTTTTTTTTTTCTTTACTTTCTTTTTTCTCTCAAGTCTTTTGAGTAGATGTACTTGAATTCCAATCATTTTGTAAATTTATTTAACGCCTAATTAAAATATTTTTTATTGTGCTAACCAATCATAAAAAAGTACTTTTTTTTAGATTTTTAAAATGGCTATAAATTTCTTTTTACTGTCAAAATACAACTTTTTTTTTCAGCTGTCTTTTCATTTAAAAAAGAATTTTCCAAAATATGCTAAATTAAAAAAGAAAAAATTGCTTCTTAATTAGTAAGGAATTTTTAAAAATTTATTTAATTCTTTGAATATTTTATTTTTCCTTTTTTTCCATCTTCTCTATTGTTTTTTGAATAGCTGTATTTGAATTGTAACCATTCTGTATGTTTATTTATCGTCGACTTTTTTTATTGATAGAAAGATTGTAAAATAGCAATTTTCAGGTTTTTAAAACTTATTTTAATAGATTTTTGTAACGCAGAATAGTAATCTTCTCATAGTAGATACAAGAATTTACGTTAAAATGTTATCTTAAAAAATTATAAAATACAAAATTTGATATTCAAAACAGTAAAAAATTCAAAACTATCTCATTTCTTTCTAGTTTCTTCTCTAACTTTTTTCTTTTTCTTCTTCCTGGCATTCTTGAGAACAAGTATACTTGAATTGTAACCACTTTCAAGACTACGAATAATCTTTGCACATAATAATAATCTTTGCACATAATAAAGAAGAAGAAGAAAAAACATTTTATTAAAAAATGAATGTAACAAAATTTTTCATTCTATTTTGAGATAAATTTTTCGTAAATAACTTACTATTTCTAGAATTACTTTTTTTCTTCTTGTCTATAGTTTTGTGAACAGATGCACTTGAATTCTATTCATCCTCTTTTTTTATTTATCGCTGATTTCCGTTATTCTTAATTCTGTTTTGGAATAATTGTAAAATAGTACTTCTCAGATTTTTTAAAAATATCTTACTCCTTTAATAATGCAAAAGTAGTAATTTTTTATTATAATATTGAAAAATTTTCCTTAAATACTTTTCTCTTAATTGCAAAACTAACGTTTTTGCAATTAACTGCTAATTTTTCCAAGAATGATTTAATTCTTAGATCTACTTCCGATATCAAAATGTGGGAAATATTTATTATGCTGTAAAAATATTTTCCCATTAATCAAAATAGCAGATGATAAAATTTAAGTTGTAGTTAATCATCAGTATCATTTTCATTTGCTTCACTTATCTTACATAATAAATAATTTGATGTTCCATGTAATTAAAAAGCAAGCAATGCTTAACAAAACAGAAATATATTCAGTCCTCCTTAATTACATACGAATTTATTATGCAAGAACAAAATTTTATTGTTTGTTGTCTGGGCGATAGCTCGTCACCACCGGTTTAATCATTTTTCCCTCCAAAAGGGAAAGCTGTTGCACCACGGGGAGAAATCACGAATGCGTAGGGAGAGAGCGAGTATAACTTTACCGCCTCTTGTTCCAGTGTTCTAAAAAGTCAGTCAGAGCATTTGCTGTGTGTCTTAGCTTCTCTTCGGAACTTTAAATTCCACTTGTTTGTTTTTCTATCTCTGCTGTCAAGTAAGCTGAAAATTCTTTTAGATTTTTTTCCAGTTTTATTGCATATTTTCCTTCTCTTCGTGTTCGCTGATGTTTAAAATTAGTTTTATTATATTTTTGTTCTTTACGTTCTATTAGTTTCTTGCGATCAAGTTATTTTAAAAGTTAGTTATGAATATATTTACCAATCCTTGTTAAGATTATGTGTGTCTTGTGTTAATTAAAATGTTTAATGAAGATAGTGTATTGATCAAATTATGGGGAAAAAATTTTTATTTTCTAAATTTTTTTGTCAATTTTCTGTATGTGTTTATAAAATTGTAGACTTTATCATTTTTAAAACTTAATAACTTTTATTGCTGCTGCTCAAAGTTGTAAATACCAACTATTTCCTGTTAAGCGACGCTTCATTGCCATTTTAAAATATAAATACTCAAAAACAGGTGAATAGCTTTCATTTTTCTCAAATCTTCAGTTTTGAAAACAAAATGTGTTCGTTCATTGGAAAAAATAAAATATTTCCTTTAAAAGACATTAAATGCATTTTTTAAGGAAAAACCTTGTTTTCTGATCTTTTAAAAAAGTAAATTCAGCTTAAAGCATTAGCTGTGTGTCTGAAATGCGCAGACGGGACATAAAATTCCATTTGTTTGCTTTTTCTGCCACCGCTGTCAAGTCTTATGCACTTTTTTCTTTTTTATTTTCCGCCTGATTTATTGCAATTTTCTTTTTTCGCCGTCTGCAAGAAGCAGAAAAAGTGATTTTGTCTTTTTTCTTTCTGTACCGTTTCATTAATTTCTTAAGAGCGAATGCTTCTAAAACTTTTTACTATTTCTTACATTGCTCTGTAGTTTTTTTAAACCTTTTAAAGGAGGTCGAGTTGAATGGTTTTAAATAGATTGATCTTGTTATTGTATACCATCTTAAAATCGTTTGCATTTTTCTTTTAGTGGCGTTCTACAAAAAATTGTTATTCTAAGATATTTCTTGAAGAATTTCCTATGAAGTTATTTTAAGATAAAGGTCGTTTTTACTAAAGGGAAAAGAATGCATTAATTATAAAGTGGTAAAATTTCGACTTTAATGAGTAGCGAATTTCAAATTTAATCGCGAATTCTTTGGTATGATTCGTGTAAGTTTTAAATCGTAATTTGCACATGTGTCTTGATGTGAATATAGTTGTAAATGGGCAAATATATTTAGCATTATCGTCGTTATCTGATAGAAATTCAAAATTAACTTTCATAATATCGTTAAGTGATTAAGGGAATAATTTCAATTAAATCAATTTCAAATCTTTCCTTTATTAAATTGCTTTTGCTATGTAATTCTAATTATGAAAAGGAAGGCATTATTACAAATAAAAATTCTCAAAGTATCATAAATGATTCTCAATTTTTTTCTTCTAAAAAAATCTATGAAATAGATGGTATAAAACACATGTTGTTAGAAGTAGTACTTTTTCTTATTTTTATTTATAATAATATAATTTATTTTTATATATAATAATGGATATCGGCCAACACATTCAATAAGTTTTCATTAAAGAATCTGTAAAGATATATTTGTAGTTCATATAAAAAAATATTTTCTTTCAAAAATTATTTTTCTGTTTCAGTTTTATGTAATTTAATCCTACAGTTTAAATTAAAATGTAATTAATAAAAACATTTTGAGTTTTTAAAAAATTGATGAAAAAATTCTTTTGATCAAACTATTATTTAAAACTGAATTGCTTTTACTTAAAACAATTTCTTAAAGTTAAATATTAGGAATAAAATATATAAAATAATTGAAAAATTAAGAAACACGATTTAAATTCTAAACATTAAAAGAATTTATAAAATACAGAATTCTTTATCTCATTGAGTTAAAAAAAACTATGAAATAGCAGAAACACAAGATAAATGTATATAAAATAGTTTTCAATTTATTATTTATTTTCTAATTTCTAAATATCTGTTAAAACGTTACGAATTATGCTTTCTTGCATAGAAAAAGTATTTTAAAATTATTAATATAATGAATAGAATTTTTCAGAACTTCGAAATTGTGTGACTATTAAATATTAATGCTATAAAAACCGTGTTCCATTCATTTTCTCTCTCGTTTCAATTGATCAAACATTTAACACGTTTCCATGGAAACGCCGTCTTATCTTTAACGAAGGTGTGGCTTTTTAAATCGTCATAAATGTTCATTTTCATTTGATTTGAAAGTAAAAATGTAGTTGATTGTATCAGATTCTTACAATGTAATGTTTTTGTTGCTAGTGATACAATATAACGTATTCAAGTTTACCTATCTTCTTTATTTGTTGCAGATAATTATTCTTTAAGTTACATTTTTATGATTGTTATTAAAATTTTATTTATTTATTTTTCTTATATTGTTCTTTCTTATATATTATTTTTTGCAAGAACTTGTGATCAAAAGTAGAAGTAGCCTCTTTTTAGCTCATGAATCAGCAATTCTGCATACTCAAACTTACATATTCGCACAATCAACTCAATATTGTTCGTCATTTTTTTACATCCAATAATTAATCTTCTATAAAAATTTTCATTTGAATATTTGAATAGAGTTAAAGAAAATTTCTTTCCTCATTTTTAGTAGAGTAGCTTCTAATAAGAAAAACGAATATTTTGTAAAAAATAACTACAAGGACTACGTATTTTTTATTTTTACTCATTGGTTATAGGATAAAATTTAAATTAGTTTAATAACTCAAATAAAACTATGAGTTGTCTCTTTGCAATCCTAAAGAAATAACCTAATTTTCATGTGATTTTTTGTTCTTTAATAGCGGGAATCAACTTAATACACAAATACCAGAACATTAAATATATATTTTGGATGTCTTTTTCGGATAATTTCGAATATCAAAATTTGACACAGAATTATAATTTGTCACAAAATAATATACGAAATTTCATATTTTTAAGTAATTGCCTCTTTGAGATCTCGTTGGCATGCTTTTAATAATACAAACCGACAGATGTTATCGTTAAATATATGTACCAAATTTTATACATCTAGCTCTCTTAGTTTTGTAATCCTCACGCTAACCTATATTTGAACAGCAAGACTTCTTTTAAATAGATTTTGTTCAAAATTTGATGGAAATCTACAAATTTGATGCAAAGACCCCATGCCGAATTTCATTTGTCTAGCTGAAGATACAATTCTAGAATTATTGTCTTGGTTTCGGAAAGATACAACACATGGAGATTCCCCAAAGTCGAAAGAGTTCGAATTTTTCGAGAGTTACAATACTTTCTTTTTGCATATTTCGCATTCGGGAGAATAAAAAAAAGTATATTATATATGTTCCATCTTAATATTCTTTCTTTTTCCATAAATCTTCTTTTGTCTCATATGGCAACACGCAATAAAAAAATTGCAATTTCAAAAAATAAAAACGAATTGTCAACTAAATTTGTAATCAGATGTTCTCTCTTTCAAGCGACCTACAGACCGACCGACTTGGCTACCCTCACCATTGTTCCATGTTCATCTGCCTTTCTACTGTTCTTTTTGTGTTCTTTTTTATTATTAACATTCTTTTCCAAAATTTGATAGAAATCTACATATTTGATGCAAAGACTTCATGCAGAATTCTATCTTTCTAGCTGAAAGCGTTTTCGAATTATCGTGTCATCAGACGGATAAACATTTAATTTTAAATTAATTTGTTCGGTTTCGGAAAGATATAAAACGTGGAGATCCCCCAAAGTCTGAGTTCGAATTTTTTGAGAGTTACAATACTTTCTTTCTGCCGCATACTTCGCATTCGAGAGAATAAAAAAACATATTATGCATGTTCCATCTTAATATTCTTTCTTTTGTTTCAT
Source organism: Argiope argentata (assembly GCA_026289955.1). Taxonomy (NCBI): domain Eukaryota; kingdom Metazoa; phylum Arthropoda; class Arachnida; order Araneae; family Araneidae; genus Argiope; species Argiope argentata. The sequence continues at coordinate 1,065,998 of JAOUZG010013621.1, read as the reverse complement.
ACGGCAACACGCAATAAAAAAGAATTGCAACTGCAAAAAATAAAATCGAATTGTCAACTAAATTCGAAGTCAGATGTTCTCTCTTTCAAGCGACCTACAGACGGACCGACTTGGCTACCCTCACCATTGTTCCATGTTCATCTGCCTTTCAACTTTTCTTTTTTCGTTCTTTCTTTCTTTTTTTATTCTTTTCCACCCTCGAAATTCAACCGAGAAACCCGACCACACCTTCGAAAGCGCTTCAGCTGTCTCGCATGCCGTGCCTACAACCTCCTCAGAGTCGTTGTTTGCAATTTGCAGACGATTTCTAATTCGAATCGAAGGCTGCGTGAAAGTTGTGAGTAATGCATGTAGGCATCCCCTCGCTGAGGTTCGGATGGCTTTCAGACGTGGAGAGAAAGACGTGGGCGTCTGCTCTCAGAAATCTGCAGGCGTTTGAATTACGAACGACCCTCTGCCCATAAATAGGCACGTTTGACGTGATTGGGCGGTTGGGCTGCTTTTTCCCGTTAGGGAAAATGATCTGTTCTTTCTTTTCAAATAAGAAGCGCGTAATGTTTTTGTTTTTGTTCTTTATTTTGGAATTTTATATGCTAACGGTAAAGAAAATGCGTTTAGTCATAAAAATATATGAATTACGTTTGGTCATAAATATATATTAATAAATTCATCATGCATATTTTTTTCTCGAGCCGTGGTTGTATGAATTTCATAAATATATTTAATAAATTTATCATACTTATTTTTTACAAGCTGTCTCTAAAAGAATAACTAGAATATTTTTTTTATTTCTAACTATTGAAATATAGAGTAGTATTAATTATCTATATCTTGATTTTTCAATAACAGCTTGCAGTTTTAAAAAAAATTCTTTGGAAAAACAATCGGAACTATTCATATTTATGATCAATTACACAAAATGAGATCTTTAACTTCAAATTCTTTACTTGATTTTGATCATTATGATTAGTTTTTAATATAAGGTTCAATAATCAAACTCAAATACTTTTTTTATCCATAATTAGCCAAGAGTTATATCCTAGTTAATGACACCTAAATGAGGTTTTAAGTCAGAAAATTTTGTTCCGTACTCTTAAAATTTAATTCAATTTATATTTAAAAATTTATTCAATTCATTTTTCAAATTCTTAACTTTGATCATTATTATTAGTTTTTAATATAAGGTTCAATGATCAAACTCGAATTCCTTTTTTTACTATAATTAGCCAAGAGTTATATCCTAGTTAATGACACCTAGATGAGGTTTTAAGTCTGAAGGATTTGTTCCGTACTCTTAAAATTTAATTCAATTTACATTTAAAATTTTATTCAATTTATTTTTCAAATTCTTTTCTTAACTTTGATCATTATGATTAGTTTTTAATATAAGGTTCAGTGATCAAACTTGAATTCTTTTTTTTACTATAATTTGCCAAGATATATATCCTAGTTAATGACACCTAGATGAGGTTTTAAATCTGAAGGATTTGTTCCGTACTCTTAAAATTTAATTCAATTTCAGTGAATATTTTTTGAATGTAGGACAAATATCTTAAAATTAATAATACCATGGCTAATTTTGAACACTTGACACTTTAATACGAATAGCAAAAGTTGTTAATTTAAAATTTAATATAAATTTTAAAATTTTTAGCGTAATTCTAATTTTTTTGTGAATTAATTTACTAATAAATAAAACTTGAAGCTACCTTGGATATTTAGTTTAAATTTGAGGGGAAAAAATCCGAAAAACATTTTCACTTTAAAACAGATGGTCAAAATTTCAAAATGACTGGACTGATCTGAAATATCGAACCACTTGAAGGGAGACTTAATGAAGTAACAACTTTCATGGTAATTTTTTGATGTTATTAAGTTGATATTCATTTTTGTTCCAGATTTAACGATATTAGATGAATGAGAAAACTTATTCTACTATAACACTATATCAGATTATACATCTACAATAATATTAGATGAATTCAGATTAATTAACCAGTTACATTAGCATGGCAATTACATTAGGATACAAATTGTCTACCGTTTTCTTTCCGGAGAAAAATAGTATGTAATTGTAAAATACTGGCTGCTAGCCAGCATTGTGAATAAAATAGGCTATTTTTCTATTATATTGTCATTGTCATTATATTGCTATTTCGTCATGCTTTCTCATTGAAAACTTAAAGATATCTTTCAAATTGTTTTTAGATACAAATATTATTCGAATTTCTATGCAAATGATCTGCTTCTAAAAGGTAACAAATGGCTATTGAGAAAATGCAGCAATTTTTTCATGGCCGTATGCATATTTAAATATAATTTATTGTACTTCATGCATAGGAATTCCATATGAATTGAATGTTAAGCCGAGAGATACTTTAAATGCAAAATATTTAAATTATATTTTAATAATGTGCATTAGCTGATGCATTAATGTATAATTTTTGCAAAATCTGTTCGTGAGGTTGTATTGCAGACATTTTGTTCAATTGTACACCAACTGTTTTTATCGTTAGTTGATGGAGCTTTTAGTTTTGGAAAAAGTCGTTAAAGAAATCGTTTGGTTAAGAAGGTCATTTGATACAAAAGAAATTTTAATTCCCCCCCCCCCCATTTATATGTGGAAGCCAAGGTAATTTAAAATACTAAATCTATTAAAGCTTGTTTCGTTATTTGTATTGTTTACTAATGTACTCTTTCATTATTTCCTGCTAAATCCATTCATGAGCTTGCTCTTAATTCATTCCGTTTATTTGTATACTTCGTATTTTATTGCAGTTTGAAAGAACTTAACATCGGCAAAAGGTCATTTAAAAATCGTTTGGTAGAAAAATCGTTAAAGAACTTTCTAGTTTGTCTCTATCTGGCACATTTTCCGAAATTCTAATTTTTATTCATTCAAATTTCTTTAAAACTTTCTTAAAGTCTGTATTTAATATAAATGGAATCAGATTGTTTCAAAACTTTCGCATATATTTTTATTTATTTATTGGCATTGCAAGCTGAAGTTGATTTGCTGAAACAGTTCCCTTTTTCTTTATTTTCATTATTTTTATTACAATAATTTAAACAACAACAAAACAACTCAAATGTATTATAAATCGGTTAATATTTTAAACTGGTACTTTTCCGTTTGACGGGTGGCAACGAAAAATTGCTGAGTGTTGTAGAATTCTGCTTAAATTCTTACAGCGATTTTATAGCAAAAAAACGCCAAATAAAGTATAATTTCGCCAACTTTCTTTGGCGATTTTTTGCTGCCACCCGGCTAACGGAAAAGTACCTTTAAACCTAATATTAGAAGTTTAGAAATAAATTATTTAATCTTCTAATGAAATTTGATTCAGAAATTCTTATTAATTTGTAGCTTGTAATTCTGTGTAATGAATTTTTTAAATAAATTTTCAAAATTGTAGTTATAATATTTATTTCACTGTAAGACTACTACCATGATTTTCTCTTGAAATTTTCAAAGCAATTTTCTTTAATTAAACTAACTTTTAAGCGATACGTATCAGATGGAAAAATTTTAGATTTCTTATACATTTTTCAGAGGATAAAAATGTGCTGTCTTAAGCAAAACATAAGAAAACACGCTGTTTAGGAAAAATGTGTAATCTGATCTAATATTTTATGAACTGATTCCATTTTCACTCCTTTCTTTCTTTTAATTTCATAAAGAGGAATTATTTTCTATAAAATTAAATGTGTGTATGCAGCCTTCTTCAATTCCTCTTGTTGCATGCTTGAAATCTCAGTAATTATACTCGGATTTCAAAACATTCAGTTAAAAATCTTAGTTTTTTAAAAAATGAGAAAATGCTGTCGACTCAAAAGCCGCCGTCTTAGGCACACACACCACTTACGGCTGTCAGATAAAATCAACTTTATGAACGTCCTCTCCTTCCTCCTTCTTTGATGCTGAATGCACTTAAAGAAAGTTGCCACAAAGAAAAAAATAAAATATTTTCCAAGATAGCTCAGTAACTCCTCGTATTATCGCACGCTTTCAAAGAGTTTGAAAAATTAGATATGGTTTATGTTTTAAAGGCTCGCTTTATAAAATAAAAATAGCCTGAAATTGTGATACTAGGTTTTTTCCCCTTTTTTTCGTGATTCTTAAGTAATTGTTCTATCAGTTATTTTCGAGAAGTCGGCTTTTTTTAATCAGGTTTTTTTATGAACTCAAGCTAAGAATCTCTCTTGTCTTTAGAATGAATGCACAAATATTAAATCTGCATTTGTCTAATTTTTTGGAAGCGGTATAGTATTATTTAAAGTAGAGGTGACTGAATGGTTTAGTTTTTATTTATTATTGTTATCACTGAGAAAGCCGATGTTGAAAGGTTTTTCTTATGCAATTTTTACCAAAATAACAGGAAATTCTTTGGCAATAGAGGATTATTGTATTGATTGGTTTAAATTGCTGGATAATCTCTATTTGCAGGGCATTCCTGGATTTATCATACATA
>JAOUZG010013621.1:1018130-1037762 GCA_026289955.1 Argiope argentata | reverse complement strand
ATATATAAAAATATATATATATAAATTTTTATATATTTTTTTAAATATTTATTTGTTTATAGCTCAAATTTTTCACTCGTTAATAAAATACTTTTTATTCATCCAATCATGTTTAAATAAATTTTTTTAAACTTGTAGTAGATGAATTTTATGTTAATACAATTTTTTCAAATTTCAATTAATTAAAAACTAATTTTCTCGCCTTTATAGTAGCTGTAACTGTTAGGTCGGGATAGCCTGGTTGGCATTCCGTTGAATTTGCATCCCTTGTGTTGCGAGTTCGAACCTGGTCGCAAAGTGCTCCGTGTCAGCAGTTATACCACTGGGGATATTAAGTCAAAGGGGATCGTTATTCGGGTGCGCATGGTTCCATAGCCACAGAAGCTACTGCACCCCTCCTTCCGTTGTAAAGCGGAACACGAGAAAAACAATAGTAATTATTTAATAAAAGATAACTAAAATAAAATCTTTCCTACCTTCCTAAATTTTTCTTAATATCCAAAGTGGGAATTGGTTTAAAATAATTGTTTTTTATGTTACTTTTTTGTTGTTGAATCTGATTGGGTTGTCATCTAACATTTTTACATCTCCTCTGTCATCAACGTAAACGCAACTAACAAATTTTTTTTCTCTTCCAGGTCCAAGCAAAGCACGAAGAAAAAACCGACACAAAATCGGTATACCGTGAATACAACAGAGAATTCCTCCTCCCCAAAGGAACCAACCCCGAAGCCATCAAATCCTCCCTTTCCACTGATGGCATTCTAACGGTGGAGGCCCCCCTACCCGCCATTGAAGGCATTCACATGATTCCAATCGAAAACAAATGAACATTCTCAGCTCTTTTCTGTTTTTATCTTAGACAATTTTTCAGGCCAATTAATTACTTCAAAGAACCTCAAGGACTTTTTTGTAGATTGATTGTAATCTAAATGTAATAGAAAGAAATACTTAAAAATGGTAAAATTTATTGTGCAAATACTAAATACAATAGCATTTTTTTCTAGTAAATTATAGCCTTCAACTTTCCATATATTTTTTTTACTCGCCAGCAATTGTTCGTATAAATTTGTTTTACAATATCGACATATCTGTGATGAAACACTGTATTACATTTGAAAATAAAATGATGACTTTATTGTTTATTTTTCTTTGTTGTAGCTTTATTTATGTGAAATATCTCGTTTCCGACTTTATGTGTGTGTGTATTGTTACCAATGGTACTTGCCATGGACAAGTCCACCGCTGATACAGCTGTAGATTTAAGCCGAAAGGAGCGTCGCTTGTTTTTGAAGTAGCTCCGACTAGGGCCAAGAGTACGACTTAACTACACACTCATCACAATCGCTTGCACAGTGCCTTTTTACAGGGGGGCACAGTCACACATCTCACAGATAGCACACAGAAGAACAATCATGCCCGAACCGGGACTCTCAGAACAAGAGGAAGACGTGCTACCTCCGTGCTAGGAAGCCGGCATATACTAAATATGTTATGTATACATGCGTCTAGTAATTATGAAATTAACTAATGAATTATTTTTATTACTAAAGCTTCATCATGCATCTCTAGATTCGATGACATTTTTAGAGTAAATTAATTAAAATATCTATATTACACAATGCTGGTGTCCCGGCACAAAGGTAGAAGGTCTTCCTTGGGAGCTGGGCGTCCCGGTTAGGGCATGGTTGTTCTTCTGTGTACTATCTGTGAGATGTGAGAATTTGCCCCCTTGTAAATCAGAGCTGTGCTAGCGAGTGTTTGTGTGTCATCCTCATATGGGCTAGAAGCATACTTCTGCCCTCGTGTGCTCAGGGGTTCATTCCCTCAGAAGCTACTGCACTCCTCTTTAAGTTGTAAAGCGGACACGTCATCCTCATCATGTAACACAATATACAGAAATAGGACAGCAGTATTTGATAATTTCAATGAAATCGTGTTCTTTAAGACTATATTAGTTCCACATTTTCCACGAAATTAAACTAAGATAATCTAGAACAATGATGAAGTTTTAGAAATTTTGAACGTGTTTTCTTTCATGTTTAGTAACAGATGAAAAAAAATCACTTCAAATTTTTTGAATGAAAAATGGAATTTATATAGCATATTCTATAATTTTTTAAAGTTTATCATTGATTATTTATTTATAATATTGTTATTATTTATACTATTTCTTTATAAGAATTTCTTCAAAGGAAAAATCTAAAATAATAATAATAATAAAGATTAAAATGAAATCTGCTATGCATATTTCAATGTATTATGTCAAAATGTGATTTCTTGAACGCTCAAGCACCGCGTGCTCGTGCAAGTTAAATTATGTATTTATTCCTTTTCATTCTTTTATTGAATGAGTCACTTTAGTATTGCCAACTATCCAAAAAACTTTGTTTCGAATTTATTGTTTAAAAAAATATCGTATTTCCTATTTATTTCATTTCATATAATCACGTTCTCAAAATAACATTTTTCTAGGTTTTACTGGCTGTAGTCATTAACTTATTTTTTTTTTAATCAGAGCTTTTGTAAATGCGATAGCGACACGTTATTAAAAGCTGATTTTGTGAAATGTTCGTGCAGATAATTAAATTTTTATTTTTCGCCTACGGATTAAAATGTTTATTTTTTACCTACGGATTTTTGTTGACGCTAGAAAATCTCATTCCCAAAACAATATCATGTTCTGACATGATAATAATAATTTTCTAACTTTGATGGTTTTGATAATGACCGCAGTGCTTTCCTTAGTTAAAAGTCCGTATTTTTAGCAAAGAATACTCTAAATGCACAAGCGTTGATAGAAAGAAATGTACTTTTCCGTTAGTCGGCCAGTAACGAAAAATCGCCAAATATTGTAGAATTCCGCCAAATTTCTTTGGCGATTTTTCGCTACAGCCCGGCCTACTTAAAAGTACGGTAAGAAACTAGGGCAAAGAAAATTCACAAAAGTCAAAAAGAAAAAATTCCAATCGAACACAGCTTTCCCTTCATTTTTCCCTCTACTTTTCGTCTATGCCGTCGAAATAAAATTACATTTAATTGTTATACAAGGTGGCCATAAAATAATTTTCCCTATTTGGCGGCATCTGCAGCGAAAACGAATAAATGAAATGAAACATTTCATATGTATACTGTGCATGGTATAAAAAGATGAAATCCACAGAAAATAAAATATATAAATTGAAATCTGATATACATATTTCAATGTATCATGTCAGAAAATAACTTCTTGAACGGCCAATCATTGGAAACGTTTTGCTTAATAAAGCAATCTAATCTACTTTTAAAAAGATTTTTATTAATTTTTAAAGAAAACATCTCAACCAAAAGTGGCAGATTTTGCAAACGTATGGATTAATCAAACAATTTAAACTATGTTTTAAAAAGATTTTTATTCAAGTTTGTAGAAAGCTTTCATAAAATTAAAAAAGCTGAAAAAAATCATCTCAACAAAAAGTGGAAAATTGGAGATTAAAAAAATCTTTATTTCGAAATTGTAGCCATTTACCAATATTTTTGAGTCTTCTAAGGAATATTTTTGAGAAAGTTGAAATTTTAAATTTCAATTCCCTTCCCAAGTTTTTTTGTTGACCCTTAAAACCTCGACCCATTGAAGCACCACGTGCTCACGCAAATTAAATTATATCTTTATTCATTTTAATTGTTTTATTGAATTAATAACTTTAGTATCGCAAACGATCCAAAAAAACTTTGTCTCGCATTTATTGTTGAAAAAAAAACATCACATTTCCCATTTATTACATTTTATATAATCATGTGCTCAAAATGACATTTTTCTGGGGTTTTTTTGCTGTAATCATTAATTTATTTTTTTAATCAGAGCTTTTGTAAATGCAATGACAACGCGTTATTAAAAGCTGATTTTTTGAGATGCTCGTGCAGATAATAAAAATAAAATTTCAATTCATTGCCCACGCATTTTTGTTGACGCCAAAATCCTCATCCAAAAACATATTGTGACATGATAACAATAACTATATTGCTTGATTTATCAAAAAAGTGAGCATCGTATTAAAGTATACATTAAAATGACCACGTTTTCTGTACTTTGATTCTGATTCGAGTACTAAATAAAATCAAAAACTTGGAAACCACATAATTATTTTTAAAAATTCAAATAATAAACGACGACAGGAAGGAATAGGAAGAATATGAATATATATATATAGATATATATATATATATATATATATATAGAGAGAGAGAGAGAGAGAGAGAGACAGATAGATAGATAGATAGATATTGCTGTTAATTTTACGATTTTTCTTTCAGTCTAACTAACCCATGCCTACTAACTTTCCATCATTAATTGTTTTACATTCAATAAAATTAAATTCTTTAAATGTTAATTATCTAAAATTTAAATCAACTTAATATTTAAAAAAATATGATTTGTTCATTATCAAATAAAAATATACAATTTGGGATATTTAATTTACTTATATTATAAATAAATAAATGTCCTTTTTGGGATTTCTAAGCCCCACATTCACCTATCGAAGTGTAAGAGAAAATTCACTCTTACCTTGTCGTTCCGGGAACTTCTAGATGAGATAGAATCGAGGTATTCCAACGTGAATCAGAGCACAACATCGAAAGCATTAGTCCAGGGTTTTCATTTTCATCTTTTTTTTTATTTGCTGGACGAGGACACAGGTACAGAAAATTATTTACAAATATATACATATATCATTTTAGTTGTAGGAATCATTTACATCGCATACAACCATCTTTGGATCCGCTCTTACTCCGAATCCAAACAAAGCTTCACTAAAAACTAAACCGAAACTGAAACTTGAACTCACGGCTGTTACTGTGGGATCATGGGATTTTTCCATGACGTCACCAATGCGCTTGCGCGAAAGTGTTACATCATGTTATGGTGAGGCCAGGAATTCCAACAGTCCTATAAATGGAGATTATTTAGCAATTTAAACCAATCAATCCAATACTCAGTTCAATAATCCTCTACTGCCATTTAATTTCCTGTTATCTAAGTAAAAGTTGCCTAAGAAAAACCTCAATAAGAGAAATAATGGCGCTGTGGGAGTACAGTTTATGAAAGAACACATGAAACTCACACTAAATAATCTTTTATTCATCAACATTACAGTTCCTTAGACGCCATGCAACATTTCCAATCATATGACCTTCTCCGTGTATACAATAGATTACATACGATGTATGACGTCCTCAGGGCCTGAATAAGGCAGAGGCATAAGGGGCCGTTGCCCCGGGTCCCCTCATAAGTTGTGCCCCCAAATCGATTAAATTTACTTTTACGTCTCCTTCTTTAATGAATGCTCTTCATTACTAAAGTAGTGAAGCAAAGGGGGCCCCAAAAGAAGTTTTTATCCCGGGCCCCAGCTAGACTAAGTCGGGCCCTGGACGTTCTCCACTGCTGCGTGTTAGCGGTCAGTTTCGTTGTTCACAACAGCCCGTCTTATGTTCTGTTTCAAGACATACAGATTTACTTAAGAGCAGTCACGGCATTACTCTGTCTAGTGTTAAACAGTTTCTCCATTAAAGCATGCTGAGGTAAGGTAGGGCCCATGTTAAGCACAGAACAACAGTCAAGAACGAACTACCAACCCGGCGTTCTGGCGTAGGGGATAGCGTATCATTCCTCGAGAGCTGGGCACCCCGGTTCGGGCATGGTTCTTCTGTGTTTTATCTGTAAGGTGTATGAATCCCCCCTCCCGTAAAAAGGGGTTATGCAAGCGACTGTGATGAGTGAGTAGCTAAGTCGTACTATTGACCCTAGTTGGCGCTACTTCAAAACAAGAGACGCTCCTTTCGGCTTAAAACTCGCTGATGCCTCCGTGAAGCTTGTCCATGGCAAGTGTCACTAATAATAACAGCGAACTAACAACAGGTTGTTTGCTCTTCCCTTTTTCAAGGAATGCATGGCATTGCTGTCACACACACATACTAGGAATTTTACATAATCTAACTCAATAAGAAAAATTTCTTCGTTTGCAGGTGACAGCAGCGCCAAGATTTCAACTATCGGCGACTTTAAGCACTAATATGTGAAATTTATATTTTCATAAATTCCACTGTCTATATATGAAATGTGGTTTCATTTCGTCCTTCGTTGTAGAAATCGCCAAATTGGGAAAGTTATATTAAGGCCACCATGTATTTTGATCTTGAAAAAAAAACAAGTAATATAAAAAACAATTTTTTTTAAATCAATTCCTACCTAGGGTTAACAAAGAAAATTTTATTTTGGTTACTTTTTATTAAATAATTACAACTATTGTTGTCCTCTTGTTTCGCTTTACAATGGAAGGAGGCATTGCAGTAGCTTCTGAGGGTATGGACCACATGAGCTCACGAGGGAAAAGTCTTGACTTCATTCACCCACAAATCGTAATTTAGATCCGGAACAAAGAACGATCGCCGGCTCTCTGGCACAGAGGTAGTGCGTCTTCCTCGTGTTCTAGGAGTCCCGGTTCGGTTATGGTTGTTCTTCTGTGTGCAATCTGTGAGATGTGTGAATGCGTCCCCCCGTGAAAAGGGGCTGTGCAAGTGAATGTGGTGAGTGTATAGCTAAGTCGTACTATTGGCCCTAGTTAGAGCCACTTCAAAAAACAAGAGACGCTCCTTTCGGTTTAAATCTGCTGCTGTATCAGCAGGGGGCTTGTCCATGGCAAGTGTCATTAGTAATAACAACAACAAAGAATGATTGCCTCTGAATCAGTACCCAGATTGGTATTGCTCTCGAGATGGAGGACTTTGTGACCAGGACAGATGTAACGTCCGATACACACGGGGGGTCTTCGGCTGGCGGGTTCGAACTCGCAGCCCAAGAGAAGCGAATCCACCGCCATACCAAATAGGCTATCCCAGCCTAATAATTACAATTACTATAAATAATTGATCAAAAAATCACACTAGCGTTGAATTTTCAATGCAAAAGGAGTGAATTTTCGACGCCAGTTGGGGTAACGCAATACAGATTAGAAATTTTTAATTTTCTTTATTCTGTATTATTTTAATTCGGAAGTACTTCAAAATGAATGCGAAAAATCGGTTAATTAACAATGTTTAATTTTAAATGCACCAAACATTAAGAAAACGAACAGAATCGTTTGAAATAATCGGCCGAAAACATGTTAAACCTTACCTCATTAGCGTGGGGGAAAAAAACTGAACTCGTTACTAACTTGGCGATGGGAAAATGAAGATTTTTGGCGAGAAAGTTAATTTTTAATTAATTAGTAAAAAATCAATGATTTAAAATTTGAGAAAACTGGACTAACATCAAAAGTCATCCACTACAAGTTTTAAAAATTTTATTTGAACTTGAGTGGGTGAACATAAAATATTTTATAAACGATGGAAAATTTTAACAACAACACACACACACACATATATATGTAGGGAGAGTGTGAGTTAATAGTAGGAATTGAAAATATAAATAATTATTAAAAAGGGCATGCTCAAAAAATAAATAGCTGAAGTTTCAAAGTCACTGTTTACGACCATTTTGTAATGCAATAATTATGTTCTAGAGAAGAAACATAAGTGGCAATAGTTGATTGTAAATAAGATGAATCAAGTGACTTATTTTATTCTATAAAATATCTGGATAATTTTGAACTGCACCAAAAGTTAAAGGTGTGTGCACACACACTTACATAAACTAACACCGATAACACTTTTTTTGAATGATAAGTGCATGAAAAGTGTGTGAGGGGAACTGCAGAAATTCATATACTTTTTTCAAATACTTTTTTATGAATAGTAGAAGAAAAAACTGATGTTATGACAAGTGGTATAAGAATTAGATTTAACCAGAAAACATGGGAAAATATCAAGAGGTTTGTAGCATGAATAGTTCTACAGTCAAAAACATTATCCAAATATTTTTAGTTTTCTATTATAAAAAATATATTGATAAAAAGGGACTTATTTTTCTTGATGATTTGTTATAATGTGATTTGTGTAAGTGGGATATTGTTTTAATTCCTTATGTAAATATTTGGCACATTTTAATTTTTTTAAATTCATTATAAAATAACTTGAATTTTTTAAATAAATTTCGTGAATTATTTGCAACTATTCAAAACATACATATATTTTAAGGGGGGAGGGGATTAAAGTCCTGCATTCTAGAATTAAACATTGAAAAAGAAGAGTGCCATAACACCATTCTAATCTATATTAATAAAAGTGGAACTCGAAATGCGTTGCTAAGCGCAAAACTAGAGAACGGCTCGACCGATTCGGTTAATTTTTATTTTAATATTTTCGTTAAGACACGAGGATGGTTCTTATGGAGAGAGAAAATGAAAAAACTGCGAGGAAAATAGTTAAAACGACACTTTTCTTACTTTCCCGCCAAAAATCTTCATTTCCTTCCCCCACACCGAGTAACATAGCAGGAAGTAATAAATTATGATTTGTTTAGAAAGAAATACGCGAAGTCAGTTGGTTTTCATTTATAGATAACGGGATGTTTAAAAAAGAAAGAAAATAGTTTCTTTTATTATTAGTCTGTATGGATATTTAATCTATGCCTGCTCAAAATAAAGTCTGGGCAGGGAAGAAAAAAAAAAGAATGAAAAGAACGATGTGTATGTGTCACCATTATTTCCTCTGTGAGCGGCATTTTCCAAGCTGTTTTTAAACTTTCCCATATCTTGAAAAATAACTGTGTCTTTATTTGTTTAGTGTGTTTACATTTATGAAAATTTGAATCTCATTATTCTATAAAAACGCGGAATTTTAGACCTTTCCCTCCACCATGTAAGGAAAATATCAATTCTGGGACAATCATTGCTCGGATAGAAAGAGAAAGAGAAAGATGAGTAGCACAATGAACAGAACATCTGAAGAAAATGCTACTAAATAATACTATAAATGAATTATATGATCATCAAAATTCGCTTGGTTTAAAAATATTTTGGTGAAAAACCTGTTATGAGACACAGCTACATAAAATATTATATGAAAATTTTGGCGAGCATTAATACTGGCGAACCGACTGGTCGCCAAAGGCGGCTAGTGTTCAATAAAATAGAAGTATAAAATAATAACTACATGAAAAGTAATGAAACAAATAAAATTGAACTTTATTATATAACTAAAAAATTCTAAATCTCTGATTCTACAATTGGGCTTTGGCTTGCTTAATAATCTTTGCCTTTCGTTTTTCCTCCAATTCTGTAGTCTGTTGTTCGACAATAACTTTTCTTTCTTCTCTGAATGTTGCATATTCTTCTTCAGTTAGATTACGTACAGTTTCAACACCAACAGTTCGTGCTTCATCAATAATTTTCTGGCATATTTCTTCCATTGGAACACATTCAAATATAGGATCTTGACTCTTAATTTTTGCTATTTCGTAAACATGTTTTAGAGAAATTTTTCCAGCCCAGTCTTTAGGACCTTCAGAAAAAAGATTAAATGTATAAAAATTAAATTCATAAAATAACAGTTAGCATATACTTAATATGATTGTGTGACTTTTTTTAAGTAGCTCCAACTATATTAGAGATATTTTCATTGAATATTTATGAGCATGCATTAAAGGCTTTTATAAGAAAAACATTTTTCGGTTATTAAAGTAATAATTAAATCTAAGCTGTACTAAACCAAAGACACTATTTAAATCCATTCTTGAAAAGCCCTTTAACAAAAAATTAAAATTCTGATTACAATGGAAACATTTCTTTCATTATATATTATACATAGTATGATACACCCTTATAAGTATGCATTAAAGACTTGTGTAAGAAAAAAATTCTCAAGTTATTAAATACAAAATAGAATCTGTGCTAAACTATAGACACTGTTCAGATGCATTTCTGAAAAATCATTAAACAAAAAACTAAATCCTTTTTTTAAAAAATGCTTGTATATAATTGAATAAACTGCTTATTATTGCAACGTTGCTGCAAAAAACAATAAAATGTGTATTATTACAAAAAGCTGAATTAACTACAATGACTAGATAACAAGTGATTCTGCAAATTAATAATAATAAATAATTCTGCAAAAAAATCTACAAATACAATTGCCAGAAATTCTTACTACTTCATAAATTCAAGAACCAAAAGTAAATTAAATGTAACAAAATATTTCAAACTTGTTGATGCAAGATCATCCATATATTTTTCTCTTTGCAAAAATGAAGAGAGCATTTGATATAATAAAGTATGATCTGTTTTGATGATTTTGATGGCAGAAATTATCATTATAACAACATTAATAAATCATAAGTTTAAAAGAATAAATGTGCAATACAAATCTGAAGGAAGTAAAAAAAGAAAAAGATTAAATAGTCAAATGCTAGAATTTAACTGTATTGATTTTAACTCTTTCTGAGAATCTTTTAAAGGAATATCCTCACATACAATATAATAATATGTCACTGAGCTATACAAATCAGACAGCTTTTGATACTTCTGTAAACTTTTTTTAAAATTTGTTTGTTTGCTTTTCAATCTTATCCAAACATTTCTAATTTAAAGTATTGTTCTTCCACTGTCTTTTTTATTTACATTTTCCCATTTTCATTGATCATCTATCAATATGGAAAAGTCAGCAAATGCTATAAAAAAAATACAATTCATAATTGCAAACATATATTATTGCTACTCTAAGAAAATCAATGTCACTACTTAAGTATAGTAGTAATCCATATTAATAAAAATGCAGCTCGAAATGCGTTGCTAAGCGCAAAACTGGAGAACGGCTCGATCAATTCGGCTAATTTTTATTTTAATATTTTCGTTATGATACGAGGATGATTCTTATGGAGAGAAAAAATGAAAAAACTGCGAGGAAAATAGTTAAAACGACACTTTTCTTACTTTCCCGCCAAAAATCTTCATTTCCTTCCCCCACACCAACCAAGTGAAATAGCAGGAAGTAATAAATTATGATTTGTTTAGAAAGAAATACGCGAAGTCAGTTGGTTTTCATTTATAGATAACAGGATGCTTAAAAAAGAAAGAAAATAGTTGCTTTTGTTATTAGTCTGTATGGATATTTAATTTATGCCTGCTCAAAACAAAGTCTGGGCAGGGAAGAAAAAAAAAGAAATAAAAGAACGGTGTGTGTGTGTCAGCATTATTTCCTCTGTGCGTGGCATTTTCCAAGCTGTTTTTAAACTTTCGCATCTCTTGAAAACCAATTGTGTCTTTATTTGTTTGGTGTGTTTACATTTATGAAAATTTGAATCTCATTATTCTATAAAAATGTAGAATTTTAGACCTTTCTTTCCACCATTTAAGTAAAATATCAATTCCGGACAATCATTGCTCGGATAGAAAGAGAAAGATCAGCAGTACAATGAACAGAACATCTGAAGAAAATAATACTATAAATGAATTATATGATTATCAAAATTTATTTGGTTTAAAAATATTTTGGTGAAAAACCTGTTATGAGACATAAAATATTATATGAAAATTTTAGCGAGTATTAATACTGGCAAACCGACTGGTCGCCAAAGGCGGCTAGTATAAAATATATGTATAGTGTATATATATAAAAAATCAACATAGTTTGAAAAATAATAGTAATGTAATGGAATAAGACTATATACTAGCACAATCTGCAGCTTGATTTTTGCTTATAATAACGATGAATGTGTGTGAATGTTAGCATTCTACAGGATAGACCCTTTGACTTCGTGCAGCTGAACTTATTCATTTAGACTTAGAAGAGTCAAAATGAAATCCTCCGAACAATTTTTCAAAATTTTAATTAATAATTAAGGGACAGTTTGGTGTTTTTTTTCCCTCTATAACTTCCAAAATTATTGCATTGCAAAAAGAGGTTTATGTCATCTTAAAATTCAAGAAAATATATTTTCAATAATATAAATATGCTCCATATAATTTTTTCCTACAATTAATCAATTTTTAAAATACTTTGGAAATGGAAAATATATGGAAAAAATATATATGTGTAAGGATTTAAAATATATGGAAATGTGTAAGGATTTGGAATGAATCTAAAACATATCATGAATGATAATACCAAAACATAAGCATTTTGGAAGAATAGCAAATTTATTGATAAAAGTTGCAGAATGCATTTGTAGTCTCAAAAACAATCAGTATTAATGCAAAATAAGCAAACATTAAAAAACTATACAAAATAGTGAAATAAAATTTTTGTGCTTAACACAATTTTTTACTGGAAAATTCAATTTCAAGAATATAAACAAGATATTTACTTAATTTTGTAAAGAATCTGTAAAAACTTTAAATTTATATTTAAAATATTAAGTTAATAAGCTAGAAATAGCAGAGAATCTATTTTTTATGAATTTTAAGGGAGTTGATAGAAAATAAGTTAAATGCATAGTAAATGAACAAAATAACTTGTACCAAAACTTAAAAATATTTCTATATGACTACTGAAGCTTAAAAATATTTTACTGGAGAAGCCATTGAAATAAAGTTAAATATTTAACTAAAAATTTTAGCACACATTAATCCTTTCAAAACAGCTGGTCGCCACAAATATTTAATTATAACTAAAACTGAAGCAGGTTTAACCCCTTTGCATACAATGATCGTCCCAAACGCACATCGAATTACTAAATTTTTAATTTCAAGTCTGCAACTGAGTCACAGAATTAGGTATTTATATACACAAAAATTAATTTGAAATGGTTTAATATCCCAAATGCTTCATATATTATTTTTTAAAATTCAAATAAAAAATAAATTATCAAAATAGGATGAGTTATCTAATTAAAAAATTAAAGACGTATGTCAAGGAGTTAAAGAGTGAAAAACACAAGAATTCATTCACGAAATATACAGGAATTAAGTTTGCTTTTGACGATATTTAAATATATTTTCTTTTAACAAACACCGCCATATTTTAAAAAATGTTAAATATTTTTACTCTACATATTTCTAAGTTTAGAATATATATATATATTAATTACAATGCTCTAAGTATTTTCTTCACAAATTAATTTTAATGTTTAATTTTAAAATATTTCAGAATCTGCATAAATTAAATTACCTGAATATACAATTAAATGCAGGGAAGATGCTTTTAATTTACTTTTTACAAACAAATTAAAATAATACAAAAATGAGTATTTTTTTCAATAAAAAAATTTTTTGTTAGAAAAATTGTCATAAAAATTATCAAAATTGTAACAAAATATCAATTTTAATAAAGCATTAAGTTTCTTAAGTGTTTTCTATTAAAAGTTCCATAGGGGATATAAGTAATTTATAACTAACATATAGTAAATTGCATTGCAAAATAAGAAAAATGTATCACTACATAGTATTTTATTATTTCTTATTAAAAGTTATAGTAAATGGTTTACAATTTACACAAACATATATTTCAAACACAACAAAACAGAAATGCTCATTAAATGCTGTGTGTATTTAAAATATTAAGTTGCATGAAATAATACAAAAAAGTAATCATACAAGACAGATCAAAATATACCTGGTGACATGGATCCTTTTTCAATACCTGCCGCTTGCTTTACAAAATAGCTTATAGGCGGGTTACTAAATGAAAGATCAAATGTTCGGTCCGGCTAAAATAGAAAAGAAAAATCATTTCCTCTTTTGTTAAACTAATCAGATCACACAAATTTAAAAATCAGTAAAAACAATCATCAATTAATTAGCACTTTATTAAAAGAAAAAAAAACAATTTAATTTTTTCTATTATTTTACTTGTTTCAACAAAAAAAATATCTTTTAACAATTCATATAGACATTTGAAAAAAAAAAAACTGTTTTAACAATGTCATAAAGCTTGATAACGGTATTTAAATACATATTTAGAAATTGGTCTATTTATTTTGAAACAGAATTATATGTAAGAATCTACTTTATTAAAAACTAGTTACTGACAAAAAAAAGATGTGTTCCCAAATAGAATACTAAACTGATGGATCTCAAAAAAGAAATTTAAGTAAATACATCATAAGATATATTTAGAGACATGGAAAATATTAGATAATGTTAATAACATAATTTTTATTAGGAAAGAAAATATTCATCTCTTACACAATTTACTCTCATGTCCATAAATTAAGGATAATTCACAGTCATGTAAACACATACCTCTTAATCCTATAAAAAAGTCTCAAAAGCCTATTTTGTCTTTTACTTTTAACAAAAAATTACAACTGGCAAAAAACTTTATAGGTAAATTCAGTGTAAACACTGTTTATTGCATATATACATGTATTTTACTTTGTATTTTATAAAATAAACGGAAATATAATCAGATAATAATGCAGTTATTCAGAGTTTTATCGTTATATCATTACATAAAAAAGTTGTCTTTCTCTCAAAATCTAATTTTATGGATAAGATTTATATATTTTTTAAAAATTATATAATATGCTGCAAATTTTACTCTCATATAAATAAATTTTTAATAAGTAAAAAAATCTATAAAACAGTTTTGAAAAAAATTATGTAATCCAAAATATTAATTTCAACAGTTGCGCCAAATTCCTTTATTATAAAATCATTCAACTGATATTGGGTCTTTATTAATTAAATTTGTATCAGAAAATAATATGAAATATTGCACAGAGCTCTAACATGAAACATCATATTCTAAAGCTTTTAATCAAAAAAATAATACAAGTAAAAACTAAAAAAAAAAAAAAAAAAAAAAGAAATATATTAAGAACAAGCCATGCAAATGCTCTTACTTTAATTCTGATCATACAAGGTAATGGTATGCCTTCTTTAATGTCCTTCGTTTTTTCATTGAATTCTTTGCAAAACATAGCAACATTGATATTTCTCTAAAACATGAATATAATTAAGTTACATTTTCTGCCAATATTTTATAAAAAAATCTATCATTACAAAAATTAACAAATCTATTTACTTCATATTTAAAAATTCAGCAGAAACTTTTTTAATTTATAACATTATACAGCATGGAATATTATGCTACAAAAACCTAAAAAATATGAATTATAAATGCTCTCACATTTCAAAACTTTTTTGAAGCACAGGATTAACATTTATTTTAATTCAATGTTACTTACTCTTTAATTCATCAATTAAGCCTGGGCAATCTGCATGCGAAACAAAAGAATTCTTTTAGGTACTTATTTATTAATGGTGAAAGAGCCAAAACTCACAAATAAAGCACCTAAACCAAATTGGCATTGTGACCCTATAAGCATACTTCAAACTTATGAGGAAAAAAAACAAGCATCTGTCTACACTCTTTATATATATAAAAAAAGTATTTTTTTAAGGATGAAAATATAATAAAAATGTCAAAATTATCACCAATCTTTCAATTATTAATAAGTACCTTCGTCCTTCAGTTTCTTTCCCAAAACTTTATTATTTTTTTTAAGGTTCAATAAATATTGCACACAATAATCAAAATATGGTCATTTAATTCCAATTACATATCATAAATAAAAACCATTTCAAAATGGATAAAAAAATGTTTGCAAGTCATCAATGTGAAGTTTAATAATTAAATCAGAATCTCTCTTTTTGTTACTCAGTACAAAAGAACAAACAATTTCATTGCAAAATAACTTTTAAACACCTTAAAAGAAAATCTTTAAAAGCAATAAAGATGAACATATGCATATACATTAGTACTCAACAAACTAGGCGGTTTGATGTACAACTACCAAAATTCAAACATATATACTTAGGAAATTAAAATGCACAATTCAAAGTAATTTTTTTTTAATTTTATTAAAAATAAATTGATATTTTTGCTTCTCTTCTGGATTATTTCCAAAAATATTACCACATGAAAGTAATTTTTGCATCATCTTAAAAAATACAAAAAATTATCTTTTCAACAAAGCAATTTTATTGCCACATAACTTTTTCTATTTTAAAATTATATTTATATTATTATTTACAACAACATATCTCATTGTTTGAAGTGAAACTCAAATAATTTTCATTGCTGCTATAAATATGTCATCAAACTTTTTTCCAATTGTTGTATATTAAGATGTCTAAGAGACATGATCAATCTAAAGAGGAATAATAAAAACATGAAAATGTATTATTTTATTTTAGCTTATTTTTACATGTTGAATATGTTTCATAACTTTAAGAAATTTTTCGTAGTTATAATTACTATAAAAGTTAGTAGTTATAATTATTAAATAATTACATTTTTAAGTGCATATTCTGCTACTCTTTTTTATGATATAAGAGAAGATATAAAAATATAGGTAGAAACTTTTTGTAACACATAAAATGAACAGAATAATATATGGTTCCTTAAAGTAGTATAAATCATATATCTATCAAAAACTGAAGATTAGAAATATTTTTTAAGGAAGTTGTTAAAATCAAATTGCACAAATATTTCATTGAAAATTTCAATTAAATATGAAAGTGGACTAACTGGTCTCCAAAGGTAGATAATAAATAATAAATATAATAAAACTGCCATAGAAATAAATGTAACTTTATTTTTATCATTTTATAATATAACATTAATTTCAAAAAACTCAATTAAAATAGTTATCTAATTCTATTCTTTTTTTTAAATCTAATTTCATATTATTCCTTCTAAAATGCAAAGCTTATTAAATGAAGATTAAATTAAAATGCTCAAATTTGATAACACTGTAGTACTTAATATGCCACAAGAAAACATTATTTCTTTTGCTGATACATATTTACAATAATAACCTGACAATATAAAAAATGTATCCAAGTATAATATTCTGGTATTATCTACAAGTTTATATAGATTTTATTTGCATCTAAGAAAACTCTTATGATATTTAAATAACCTCCCTAATGACTCAACAAAATGCCGTTACACTTAATATTATATTCCTAGCCTCAAAAATAAAATTTGTTTTATTTTAAAATCTATTATCACTAAATTCTAATAAATATATATATACTTAAAATGGTCAGGTTTCCAATCATCTGATGGATCTGGATATAATACGGTTGCCACTCAAATGTAGAGAAAAAAATGATCTGTGATGTTCCTGTATGTATATTCAAGATACAAGGAAATGCGTGAATAGCCCTATTATGCAAGTTATTAAAGAATGTGATTTTAAGGAGGGAAAAAAGCAAGGGAAGACAGCAAAGATTTAACATTATTCAAGATAACATATCAAAAGAAGATATATACTTACATATGGAAAAAAAATTACCTTTTTTTACAATATAGAATTTAGTAAAACAAAATTTATATATTAAGAGGGGAGGAAATATTAACTTCTGTGCTCTTTAATTGTAGGTCACACAAAATTAAGAATCTAGGTGAAATAAAACACAAAACATTTTTATGATGATACTAATCATTAAATGAAGTATTTAACAAAAACATTACAAAGCAAGATTACAATTGTTTATTTACTTATTTTTGAAAATTCAAATATCAATTACTAACTCAAATATTTGGGTATCAACTAAATTAATTACCAATTCAAATATTTGGGCATCAAATTAATTATCAATTCAAATGTTTGGACATCAGTTAAATTTATAACCAATTAAAATGTGCAACAGATAAATGTTCATACAGATTTGTGCAACCCATTTAAAATTCTATAATCTACTTTGAATAAGCTCACACTTTTTCAAATAGTAAACAAAAACTCTTCAATAAACTCAAGTATGGTTGACTAAACACTTCCCAGACTGCTCTAACAGATTGAAAAATGTATACCCCCACCAGAGAAATAGATTCTATTCTTTCATGCAATTACAGAAGTCTTGCATATTCTCATTAGCTGCAATTCAGAAATCTCATAAAAAGGAAGAATTGCCTTGAATTGTCATTAAGTTTTGTTACAGTTAGAGATTGGTATTTTTTATGAAAAAAATAACTAAGAAATTTAAAATTATTGTATTTTTCCTATTTTTATGAATATTTTCAAATTTTCGAACCTTTTCCAGTATGCATGAATGTTTTTTTAAATATACAATTTTTAAATTCTGTGTGTCTTTCCAACTTTTTTGGTATCATAGCAATGTTGTTTCAGATTATGGTTTGCACAGTAGCACTTTGCTAATGCCTCTATAAGATCATCAATTACCAGTTCTTAGCTAAGCAAGTTGAAAAATTCATTAATATCAATTTTTAAATGAAGCAAGACTGGCATGGTTGAGAATTTCTTTGATTCAACACACAGCTTAATTTCTGGCACCGCTCATCGGAGGGAAAAGAGCATTTTCTTTCCCTTTTACTTGTCCAATATTCTAATAATATAAATAACTGAAGAGGGAGCGAAAATTAAGAATAAAGCAGCTTCGGGTTTGAATAAGTCACTTTTATAAATATTTAAATATTTTTGCCTACTCACTGTAGTATATCTACAGTTATGCCAATGATTTATATTATTTTTAAGTTACTGTGAGTAAGTTGAATAAAAAACTGGCTCTTACATCTTTTAGAAAGTTCTTATTATGACACTCTTTCTCCTAGCCGGGCACGATCGAAAAATCGCCAAATGATGTAGAATTCTGCCAAATTTCTTACAGTGATTTTAAAGCAAAAAATTGCTAAATGATGTAGAATTCGGTCATATTTCTTTATCGATTTTTCGCTTCCAAACGGTTTGTGGAAAAGACCCTAATTGTTATGCAAAGAGTGAAAAATGTGACTAATTTTGGTTTAATAAGAAAAACAATCATTAATAACATTAAATATCTACAAGATTCCGACATTGTCAAAATTGAATAATCATACAATTCTTATGAAGCAGGCTTTATTATTTCAATTTACAAGATTTAAAACTATCACTATGAGATATATTTTTCATAAAGGATAGCTTAACGAGAAATTTTAATACACTAATTAGCTTAATCATACCAATTAAACACCATGAATAAAACAGAAAATGTTCCTACTTGACCAAGATGAGGTCCCAAAGGTGGGCCTGCCATTGCTTTACCAGCAGGAATATTAGTTCTTATATAAGGAGGATGAATGACTTTCTGAACAATTTTTCTAAATCCTTTAACTTGCCTGGAACCTTTAGACATCTCGACAGAGTAATTAACGTTTACTTATGAAATAAAATTTAAAATATTTAATTAAAATGTGTTTTTTTTTTCAAAAAAACAAAAAATTGTGACTGTCTATGAAGGAAGGAAGGATGGTGGCTTATTATCCAGCGTATGTGCTTGTGACTTTCTAGGTTTCTTTTAGATTTGTTTGTTTACATTAGTTACGGATGATTCATTTCATTTCAGTTTACATTGGATAAATACATATTCTATAGAAATAATATCGATAATATTTCCCATCACTTTTTTAAAATGAATGACTAATATTTTTTTACAAGAAGAATCATGTTATTTTTTTCTATCAATAATTTCATAATATTAGTGCGAATCTAGGATGTATCACTGAAAAAATATATGGTGACATAGAAAAAAAATGCACCTTCAAATATTATTTTTTTAATGTCGCTTTTTAATTAACTGCTAGAAATGAAAAAAATGAAGTGCCTTTTCGAAGGATAACGAATGCTACAACACAAAGAACTGCGATATATACAAACAACTGCTATTTAGAGGTTGAAATCAATGACCACCTGAACAAATGAATAAATCGTGTGCTATTATGGATTCAATTTTATATTTATGTCACTGAATACTATACACTATAATATAT